>APFE030169066.1:164378-201200 GCA_000404065.3 Pinus taeda
TTCCCTTTTTTGTAGATGATTTTAAAGTCATAACCCAACATCTTTGTGACCCATTTTTGTTGCTCTTCAGAGGATAATATTTGTTCTAAAAAGTATTTAATACTATCATGATCCGTTTTTACCTTGAAGTGTCTTCCCATTAGGTAAGGTCGCAATTTCTTAAGTGCGTGTATTATTGCCAACATTTCCTTTTCATAAATAGCTTTCTTGAGGGACATTGTTTGTATGTGTGTAACCATATAAATACCCATTCACCTACATCAAAACTTCTTTCATTGAGATGTTGATTTGCATGTTGTTTCATTCAATTCTGCACCAAAGTACCGTTATCCTTTAAAAGTTGGAGAACTTGTTGTTGATGCTCGATGTGATCTTTCACTGCTTGAATCTTTTTTTCTTGATATGTCCTTCTATATTGAGAGTTTGAGGAGTGGTAATTTCTTCCAGTGCATTACAAGATATGATCAGGTTCATTTCTTGATGCTCTATGTGATCTTTCACTTCTTGAACATTTTTCTTCTTGATATGTCCTTCTATCTTGATAGTTTGAGGAGTGGTAATTCTGGCCATTACATTACAAGATATGGTCAGATTCATTTCTTCTTTCTTGATGTGGTCTTTCACTTCTTGAAACTTTTTCTTTTTGATGTGTCCTTCTATCTTAAGAGTTTGAGTAGTAATTATTTCCAATGCTTTACAAGACGTGGTCGGATTCATTTCTTCTTTCTCTGGGGTTGGTTCCTGGTGTATATACTCTTCTTTTGACGTTTCTTGATCCCTTTCTTCCTCCTCTGCACAATCAATGTAAAATAATTTCTTCTCAGCACACTTATGACCTTTAATGTATTTTTTATCACAATTGTAACAAAGCCCTTTTTCTCTTTTTTCTTCCAATTGTTGTGGTGTAACCCTTGTAAATTGTGGAAGGCTAGGAGAAACAACACTTCCATCTTTATAGTTGTGAGGGGTAGACTTCCTTATTGCCATAATTTTTCTTTCCACTTTGTAACAAAGCCATTTTTCTCTTTTTTCTTTCAATTGTTGTGGTGTTTCTCTAAAGAAGGTGTTGCTCTTTGTATCCTCATAATGTGCTATAATTTCCTCCGTGAAAATTGACCACGTAACAAGTGGTTTACGAGAACAAAGCGCTTTATACCATAAAAATTGATCTTGTTCTAAATATGAAGATGCAATACATACCTTTTGTAATAATGGTACACCATGTAGATCAAAATATTTCTCCATCTGTAGTATCCAATTTACCGGATCCTTGCCATCAAACTTCCTCATCTCGAATTTTCTTGATTTTAGGAGCTCGATCTTGAAACAACTGTAACTCTATAATTTCAGATCTCTAAGTTCTGAAATTTCTTCCTGTGGTAGCTCTCTGAGTTCTCTTTCTAACCCCACAAGTCTGATCCGAATTTGATTATCCAAGAAAGAGTTATGCCAAATCTACCACGGTGACCATATTATAGACTAGTTCAGTAGAGCGAATTTGTACGACGTGCCACATTTCATTATTTCAACCTTAGTACCTGAAACTGATATACAAAAAACTACAGGAATTCCTCTTTTTGTAACTTCTTACAAAATTTCAATCTAATACTCGGAGAGAAAGTTATGACGATTCTCCCAACGTCACCTGTTTAGGATGTAATTCAGGGGTCTGCAAAAATCCTAACTTCCTCAGGTCATATGTCCGAAAATATAGCAAGCCAAGATCTGAAATTTGGACCCGAGGTTTAGACTGATTTCGTCTCAAATGGGTTTTCTTTTTAGCTTCTCAAACTGAATAGCGAAAATGTTATAGTGAAAATTCCACGATGACCTGTTTTAGATGAAATTCTGGAGCTTCCAAAAACCCTAACTTCCTCAGATTGTATCTCCGAAAATATAGCGAGAAAAGATCTGAAATTCAGACCTGAGGTGCAATGCGATTTCATCTCAAATGGGTTTTTGTTTTAGCTTCAGAAACATCGCAGAAAAAAAGTTACAGCGAAAATGCCACGATGACTTGTTTGGAGCAACGAAACCCTAGAATCCAAAGCTCTGATACCAAATGTTATGAAACCAGCTCACAAAAAGATAGAAAAGATAGATCAACACCTTAGAAATAAGCCTCTTCGAGAAGGCAACCTCCTTTACATTACACAAATGGACAATTCTTGGATGATAAAAATGAAGACTCCATTTCTATATATAGGAGTCTAAGGGGTCATAATATAATCAGAGCCAACATAACAATAATAATGTAAAGGCACAATAATAACAATAGTGGGCTTTTATGGGGCACAATAATAACATTATGGAGACTCCATGGGCACAACAATATAATAAGGGGGTTGTACTAATAACAATAAGGGGTTACACTAGTAGTATGGGGACCTAACACCTAAGCCCAGCACATACCACAAATCAGTAGAACAAAGACAACATGAACATCAGCTTTACAGAGTTACATTAGCAAAACATCAGATGGATTTTTTACTGCTCAAACTAGTAGGAGGCCTAAAAGGGACTCCTAAAGCGACAACTATTAGGTCAAGGGGACCAATGGAGACTTAGCCCACTGTCACCTCAGCTAAGACTCCCTACTCTTTACGGACTTTCACCGATGGGAGGAGACCCAGTATATGGAAAGTCACTTGTGAAGAACGAGTCAACAAATGGATGTGAAGTGACCTTAATGATCCTTTCCTTGAAGGAGGTTAAGAATGGAGCTCGCTTGCTCTTTAAGCAAGGTCCAAAGCTTTCTAGGATAAAGAGGTGAGGATTTAAGGGCTAGGTTAGAGGAGTATGCCTTGTAAAGTAGTTTCCAAATCCCTAAAATCCTTATTGAACTTGCCTTCCTGAGTGGTTCTTGAAGAATTAACCTTTCAAAGGTATGGGACCACACTGGACCAAGCGGACCCAACCTAGGTTAAGGAGAGAGAATCTAGCAATCATTGATGATATTAATCCAGACAAGGAAGAGGAAAGTATCAAAACAAAAATTTCCACTTAAAGGTGTCAAATTGATCCTATGAGGTACTAGCTATACCAGGGAAAAGTTTGATCTCAGGGCTAGGGCTTGGGATACCTCACAACCCCACCGTCGGAATTTCATCCAATTTGGAGGAGACCTTGTTGACACATCAGCTCGGCCACCAGTGATTTCTTAGCCCGACACTCGCTTATGTTGTGGGTGGAGCTCTTATGGAACTCACACCACTTTCCTGTGTCCTTCTTCGACTTTGCATTGTTGTCCTTTGCTGGTGGCCTTGGCGGATTGTCCTGGATCATCTCGCCTTGGCTTTGTCCTTTGTTCTGCGGTTTGGTGGCACCTTTCCCTTGCTTCGGATTCACAGATCCAAAGTTTCGCTTCTTCTGTTTACATTTCTGCTCGATCTTGACAGCGTATCGATATGTCGTGCCGAGCAAGGAGATTTCCAGAAATTCCATCTCGTCCCAGATGTATCGATGTAGGCAGCCGCGATAATTGAATACCAAATGTTTCTCAAAATCCTTGATGCCAAACTTCGTGCGCAGAGTATGAAAAACATGGGTAAACTTCGGCACATCTTGCTCCCTTCCCTGCCGCAGCGTGGTCGACTTTATGTATTTGTCCTCATAGCTCCCGACAAGGTAGTACTACTCCTTGATGGCATCCTGGAATGAATTCCAAGTGGGAGCGACTGAAAACAATGAGTTCGTACTTTCATCCTTCTTCTCACAATAGGTTTCCCACTAGTCCTTGACGTGGGGGCGGCTTTGAGAAGAGAAAAAGTAATCTTTTCTCGGCTAGAAAAATCATGAACAGAAAAATATCTTGCTAACAAATTCAACCATTTATCTATGGCGTCTGCATCTATTTGGCCCTCAAATAGGGAATGTCAAAGTTTACTTGTACCCTAAAAGGTGTGGAGCCTCCAAAGTGTCTGTTGAATGTGGATGCGCCGTCGGTGGGCAACTGTTGAAGGATCTGGGCAAAGTTATCCATCATCGCATTCCTTTGTTTCTCAAGGGCCTCCTCGAGCAATATTTTGATAGGATCAACTGCTCCCTCGTCTTTCTTTTCTTCCTCCATGGGAGGCCGTCGAGATTTATGAGGCTGATCTTGCAAAGGCTCAACCAATTCGAGCCCTAACTCCTTATATCCCGACCTTGTTGGGGACATGCAAAGAAAAACAGAGAAAGAGTAGACTGCTCTAATACCACTGATCCGAATTTAAACAGGAATGAAACAAATTACACATATAACCATAAACACAGAGATGCAACAGAAATAACACTTCCTTTGATTAATATCAAATAATGAAATATGCTTACAAACAATATGCAAATGATACTAGCTCGGCGATGGTAGCTTAACTCTGAGAAGAGATGTGGTGGCTACATGCCTCTGAACTGAGTTACAATGAGGTTCAAGGGCCTTTTTATTATTGAACAATAAGAGCAAACCCTAAACAACCAAAATCCTAACCCGACGAGATGTAACACTAAGAGTTTATGGGCCCCATTGGGGTTAGTTGGGCAGCCAACTTCCTGGGGTCATGACTTGGTCATATTATCTCTATTTGACACGCATGATACCTCGTTGAAAAGATCTCTCCGAGGACTACGACAAAAAAAACAACTTATTACAAGTCGTTGGCGGTAGATTGCCAAAAAAAACGTCGTTTACAACCTCAAAATGGCTCTGGAAGTTTAGGACCCGAAAAACTACTAAAAATAGTAAATTGTGCTACAATTTACGAAACTCAAAAACTGAAAGAACAATGGTGGGGGTCATGTGGAATTGGAGGGTGGCCACCAATATCCACCTAGATCACCTACAATTTGGACAATGAAAACCCAACAATGGATGTGACCTCAATTCCCGACTCCCAATCTCCAAAGGAACTGCATACTCCTTGGTTCTGCATCCCAATTAACCAAGGAAATTCGTGGAGCTTGAGCTTCTCTCTTTCTCAGCCACCACAAGACAAGAAAGACTTTGTAGGGTGGCACTCAAAGTCCACCGAAGAAAGGTTGATATTCCTCCTTGGGAAACCTCTTGTGCTCAACAACACTATGTAACTCTACTAAATAGCTAGAGCAACCATGTAAATGTCAAATGATCAAAAGCCGCAAATGATGTTGCCTTCCTCTTATTTATAATTGTTTCTCTCTTCCTTCATGTGGGCCCCTTCACCAAGCAATTCAAGATCCCTACTTAGCCATTCGAATATTTCCATCAAGGGGTGTGCATATTTCATGGGGAAGTGGCCCCCACATTCCACTAAGGAAATAATTTCGACCCCCTTGCCCTAAGTACTTTTCCCGCAAAATTGACATAAATGGCAAAATTGTGATTTTTCTTATCAAACTATTTAGGAAGGGACATTACAGTCCTCCCCTCCCAAATGTTGCTTGTCCCCAAGCAACTGCAAAGATGGACGCTGTAAAATCTGCTCACTCTTCCAAGTGGCATCCTCATCTGTGAAATCCTTCCACTTGACTAAGTGCTCCCGGATGACCTGGTTCATCAACCTCCTCTCTCGTGTCTCTAATATGATCTCTGGTGTCAACACTAAGTGCCCCTCATCATCCAGTGGAGGCATCTCAATGATTGTTGTAACCTGTTGTCCCAATTCCCTTTTTAGGCATGAGACATGAAATACATTGTGAATCTGACTCCTCGTGGGTAGCTCCAACTCATAAGCTACCTCCCCGACTCTCCTGGCCACATTGTATGGCCCATAAAAGCGTGGCTTGAGCTTCTCTTCCCCTTTTTGCTTGAGTGAAGATTTTTGGTAAGGCTGCAAGCGTAGGTAGACCATGTCCTCCACCTCAAACTGCCTCTCCACCCCATGCCTGTCAGCATACATATTTTTCTGATTTTGGGGGACCTGCAAGTTGTCCTTGAGAGCTCGGAGAATCTCCTGGCTCTCTTCAACTCAATCCTTTGCCCCAGGGGCCCTACTATCTCCAAATATCATGTCAGAAAAAGAAAGTGCATCATATCCATAGAGTGCTCGAAAAGGGGACATTCCAATCAACATGTGATAAGTAGTGTTGTAGTAGAACTCTCCCAGATGAAGCCACCTCACCCACTCTCTTTGCTGCCCCATCACATAGTTGCATAGGTACCCTTCTAGCCACTTATTCACGATCTCGATCTGCCCATCACTCTGTGGGTGATAGTTGGTGTTGGGTGTAAGCTCGGTCCCCACCAACCAGAACAACTCCTACCAGAAAACCCCCATGAATCGGCTATCCCTGTCACTAACGATGGTCTTGGGGAGACCATGTAGCCGGAATACCTCTCTAAAGAACAACTCGGCCACCTGAGAAGTTGAAGATCTCGATGGGATGGCAAAGAAATGAGTAAACTTGGTCAATCGGTCAACCACAACATAGATACAATCTTTCCCCTGCACAATTGGGAGCCCCGTGATGAAGTCCATGAGCACGCTCTCCCACTTCCTCTCTGGAATGGGGACCAGCTGAAGTAATCCCGTGGGATGAGATAACTCCACCTTATTCTTCTGATAGACCATGCACTCTTGTACGTGTCTCAATACATCCCCCTTGAGTCCCCACCATGAGAATCACTCCCTGATGGCACGATATGACTTGAGGAACCAGGGGTGTCCTGCTAGAGGGGAATCATGAGTGACATTCATCGAAGATAGTGTCACGGGCCTCCGGGATAGTGCATTTGCCACTACGTTCTGCTTTCCCTTGACGTACTCAATCTCAAAGTCATAGGCCTGGATTTTTCTCACCCACTTATACTGCCTCTCCTACAATGATTGTTGCTCTAAGAAAAATCCAAAACTATAGTGGTCAGTATTCACCTTGAACCAGTTTCCCACCAGATGCTTCCTGAACTTGGCTAGCACATGCATCACGGCCAGCATCTCTTTGTCATAAACAGAGTACAATCGCTCGTGGGGTAGCAGTTTTCTTCTCTCAAATGCAATAGTATGGCCTCCCTATGTCAACACAGCCCCAACTTTCTCACCCAAAGAATCAAACTCTAGCACAAAAAATTGTGTGAAATCCGACAAAGCCAAAACAGGATAGCTGCTCGTGACCCACTTGAGGCACTCAAAGGCATCCTGTGCCACTTGCATCCACTCAAAAGCCCCCTTTTTTGTCAAATCCATGAGGGGTGCTGCCAGCTGTGAGAATCCTCTCACGAATCTCTTGTAGTACGAGCAAACACCCAGGAATCCCCTTAGCTCAGTCACATTCCTGGGTGTTGGCCAATCCAAAATGGCCCTAATCTTCTCCTAGTGTACCTTCACTCCATCCTCCCCAATCACATGCCCCAGGTACAACATATTTGTCAGTCCAAACTCACATTTGGACATCTTCGCATACAACTGTTGCTCCTAGAGTATGCGAAGTACTACCTCCATGTGTTGGAGATGCTTCTCCCAAGTTCGGCTATAAATGAGTATGTCGTCAATGAAGACAAGGACAAAATGCCACAAGTGCCCACAAAACACGTGGTTCATACAAGACTAAAATAGAGCTGGAACATTGGTTAACCCGAAGGGCATCACCAAGAACTCAAAGTGTCCATAGTGGCAGTGAAAGGTTGTCTTGGGGATGTCCTGCTCCCTCACCCGAATATGGTGATACCCCGAGCGCAGATCTATCTTAGACAAGTGTCTCACTCATCTAAGCTCGTCCATCAGCTCATCGAAGCGAGGAATGGGGTATTTGTACTTCAATGTTTTCTTATAGAGGGCCCTGTAGTCAATGCACATGCGGAGTGTCCCATCCTTCTTCTTCACCAGCACTATGGAAGAAGCAAAGGGAATCGAACTAGGCCTGATGTACCCCAATCTCAACAGCTCCTGTATCGCCCCTCTATCTTATCTCGATAAGCTTTGGGGTGCCTATATGTAGTGATGACCGCATGCACCCCCTCCTCCAGCTTAATAGTGTGCTCGAACCCTCAGTCTGGCGATCTACTTGGAGGAATCTCCCCAAAAACCCTTGGTGTCTCTCCAACAAATATATTATGTTTAGATGCACAGGTCGTGCCGAAGCCCCTATCTCTGAAATCCTAAGCTCCACTGCCCACTCTATGTCCCCATATTGTAAATTTGCCTCCATCCCGTGAGCGGACACTATCTAGGGTAAGTAAGAGTGCATCCCTCTCAGCACTACCAGCTTCCCATCTGGACCTATAAACTCCATCTCTAGCTTCTGCCAATTAGTAGTGACCCTCCCCAATGAGTATAGCCACTGGACACCCTTCACCACATTGGTGTCTGGAACGTCAACTACAAAGAAGTGATCATTGACCGAGTAGTTCCCCATCGTGTCGCAGGCTCGAAAAATCGGGTCTCCAACAAGGGGGATAACCACCTGGTCCGAACCTTAATGCAGCGCCTTTTCCATATGGAATAGTGGCTCCGACTGGGGATGATGTGACCAGTTTCCCAATCTATTTATGATGTGTGTGCTAACGGGATGATGTCTTTCTTTTTGGGGTTTAATGGGGTGAATGCTTATTCTAAATCTAATCTATCTTCTAACTAACATATGCAATCTATTATAATGAAAGAAGACATCTAAATTTAAACTATCCCAGGAGTAACATTTACTTATGCAATCTAAAATAATTTCTAAAAGCGATTGATAATGAAGGTCATTCAACCACCGTAAGAAAAGACTCCATTTAAAAATGATTGTTTCGCATAAAAAGTTAGCCGAAACAATTATGAGAAATATATCGCATAAGAGTCATTCACATATTTAGCATAAAAAGTAAGTTATCACCATACAGAAGTGCAATAATGACAACTAAACATTCAAACTTTCATATATAAATAACTGAAAATGATTTATTGCTTAACACATAAGTAAAAAGTATTAGGAGATAAAAATAACATTTGTAATAAGTTCTACTTATGCGCTGCAGCAATATAGATCTATCTTCAAATCACTTAACATCCACTAAGAGTACAAAAGTGCATTTCAGTAGCAGATATTAAACTCATATAAAAATAAATCTCGTTCCATTGATTTTATCAAAACCTCCTCAGTGGGGGGCAAAATGCACGTTCTGAAGAATTGTTTTTAATAAAACTCTGGACCCCTCTCTAAATGCATGAGAGGAATTTAAATACTACTTCTATGAAATCTAAAAATAAATATTACAAAAATAGATGAAGAGGTTTAAACGACCTGCCTCATTTTAAGCAAAAATAAACTAAAACAAAAATAAATTGTATTTATGATAAATCCTGCATGTGATCCTTTAGATCGCAAATATCCAGCATCGATTTCAAGAGTGTCGGTTGGCCGACTTCAGCATTTAACTGTCTTGCAAATACGGTGTTGGCAAGAGCTGGCACTATCTTCTCAGCAGAGGTTATGAGGCACTTCAGGGTCATCCATTGGATATGTGGCTTTACCAGGCACTGCCAATATGTTTCCCAGTTTAACTTGTTTACCTGTTTAATCGCCTCTGCCCTTTCCTCTGCTATTTGTTTCCACACTGTTTCAAGTTGTTGTGCCTTTGGAAGGAATCCCGGAGTGGTCTTTGCCACTAAATTGGCCTTGTGCAGATTTTCATTTATGCATTCAATGACACTGTTCACTGCTGCTGCTGCCTCTTCCATTGCCTGTTCCGCTTCCTTTAGCCGAGAATCTCATTTCGCGAATAAAATCTCTTTGTGCGATTCGTCAATTCTGGGCATGTCTGATCTTTTCCCTTCTTCGGATCTTTGCCAATTCAAGCTTCTTAAAAATTGAATCATATTCGAGTCGTAATTCTTGTTGAGCCCTGAACTTGCATCTTTCCTACACATTTTTCTAGTTTCTTCTATCAACATCATTGCATATTAGTCATTAAAGAGCATTTAAAGTGGTTTTTTAACTATGTCCTTGTGTTTGCTGTTTGAATTAGATTTTTGCTTATGAGCTACGGAATGCAGCCACTTTCCGCAGCTGGTTCAACTTTCTGCAGTCGTTTTTGTTAAACTACAGGTTGCATGTGTCACGAGGCAAAGCAAGCCACATGGGCAAGTTGGAAATGACCTGGACATGGATCAGGTCCCATTGGTCCAGCTGGATTCATCAAAGAAGGTCGTGGTCAACGGTAGTTAAGCGGTGGTCAAACAGGAGAGTCCTATGGCAACAGGACTCCATTTTCAAACACGTGAAGATTTTCGTGGCCGTTTCTAGATCTCTGGAGGCACACTGACACCTGTAGGCTGACCACGATGTGGATCCAACAGCTGCTTTCAATAGATTGCATAATCTCGGCGACCATGATGCTAAATCCATGGACATTGTTTTTCACGTGTCCTCTGTTCACGTAGTTTTACAGGAAAACAGTTATGTAACCTTTGTTATAAATAACGCATTCTTATACGCTAGTAGTTAGTCTTTTGAATATGATTTTGCTGTTAAGAATTCACTGTGACGTGACACTAGTTTTATTGTTGTAATTGTGTTTTGAGATATATATAAGAAGACTCTATTCAACATGCTTGCGTGAACGTAATCTTGGATTGATCGCTGTTGGCCAAGGTTGTGCAGAGGGCCCCTGCACACTGAGGTTTCGTTTCCATTGTTGCTGTATAGTCTTTATGTATCATTTCTTTATTGTTACTGCACATGTTTTATAGCTATTCACTTGTATATATATTTCTAACATTTTACTTCTGTCCATGACCTTACAAGCTTTGTATAACGTTGATCAGTGTGTGCATGTCTCAGGATAGAGTAGGCAGCCCGGGCATTTGTATAAAATTTTCACAATAACTAGTGATATGGAATTGATCCTCTACTGACTTTGCTTTTCTTAGTTTCTTTTAAGTTCTATTTTGTTGATTTCAGTTTTGTTCATTTGCTTTGTTAAGTTAGTTAGAAATCAACTTGCTCATTTCATTGACGGTTACCTCTGAAAGCCATGGCTAGATTAACTTGCGAGGGATCGCAATATGAATGTTGTGATTTGGTTTTAGTTTATTTTTCTGCAATTAGATATTGGATTGCTCATTTCATTGACGGTTACCTCTGAAAGCCATAGCTAGACTAACTGGCGAGGGATCACAATATGAATGTTGTGATTTGATTCTAGTTTACTTTTCTGCAATTAGATATTGGATTGCTCATTTCATTGACAGTTACCTCTGAAAGCCATAGCTAGACTAACTGGCGAGGGATTGAAATATGAATGTTGTGATTTGATTTTAGTTTACTTTCTTGCAGTTAGATATTGGATTGCTCATGTCATTGACGATTGTCTCCGAAAGCCATAGCTAGACTAACTGGCGAGAAATCAGACCATGAATGATGTAATTTGATTTTAGTTTTACTTTCTTTGCAATCTTTGATTTCCTTGAGTGCAGTAGCTTAAATCAATTTTCTGTATTTAAACAGCAGCAGAGATGATAGTTTCATAACAGTAGTTCATTAATTACTTGTTCTAAATAGCAGCATCTTTTCATTCTTGATTCAAGTATTATTTTTCACTAGTATGTTCTAAGACCTTCTGAAGTGTTAAGTTTTGGGAACCCTTATAGAGGACATAATTGCCTTAAAACCTATAACCATACTTGCCTTCTAGAAACTTAGGAATAGGAATTCCATAAACAAAGATAAAAACCCCCAAAACAACATAAAAATCAAAAACGACAAAAGTAAGAAATAGGTTATCTTGCACATATAGTGCGCCACACTTCGTTAGCTTACGAATCTCGGATTGATAATTAATGTAGCAATTTAGGACACACTAAATTGACCAACAATTCTACGACTTGATTTGTAATATTATCGCTTATTTCGCACTGGGAATTCTATTGCGAGATCTTCTGGCATAGTACTTCTTTCTGTTGCAGGAGCTGGGAATTGAGAGCAAGTGCTTTTGTGATAAACTCCCCAATTTTGAGATCATCCTTATGCAGTTCTATCATACCTTATAACTGTTCTTCTTTACTAGCCAAACTGCTTTGATGTGCCAATTGTATTTGCTGGAAGTCTTGTTGGAGTTTTGCCAACTGTGTTTTTGCTTCTTGATTGATGCTGACTTGCTGTAACTGCTATTCCAAAAACAAAATCCTATCTTCCTTTTCTTTAAGTAATAATTGAACATATGTTGCCTTATCAATAGTTGTCGAAGCATATGCACCTGCTATCTGTGAGAACCTAGTTAGATTTTCCGATGTTTCTGTAGTGGGGTCTTTGCAAAGAACATCTAGAGGTTCATCCTCGGGGGCGAGCACAGCATCCAGCTTTCTTTTCTTTCTTTGCCTTCTGACGACAACCTTATGTTGAGGGCTATAAAATACGTCTAGAGGAGGAATTTCCTCTATCCTTAGTACAATTTCAGACAAGGAAGCAACAAGAATGTGCTCCATTTCTTGAGTATTGATAGCCCTTTCTATTACCATTTTTGTGGTTGTCTCTTTTTGATTTGTTGATGGCTCTGCGCTCTGTTCCACTGTGCTTAGTATCTTATTGAAACTTTCCCATTCCCCTTCTACATCAATTACAAGTGGCTTTGTTGGCTTTGTAAAAGGAGTGAGAACTTCAGCTTGTTTTAGAGACAAAGCCTGTTGATCAGGCTTTTCTGTAGATTGAGTTGTCTTTTATTGACTCCTCACTTTTGTTGTGCTCACTCTTGGATTGATCACCAGAATTTTCAACTGATTCTTTTTTAGAACTTGTTTTGGACTTCTCTTTTGAACCTTCACTTATGCTAACACTAGGAGTAGGCTCCCTTATTGGTTCGATGAGCAATTGGTCCAATGGGACCTTTGATAACCTCTACTTTCTGTAATTATCAAACTTTTGGAGATTTTCTTGGTAAAAAACAATTCATGTTGTATGCTGAACTTCTCTAAACGTGTTTTTTTGTAGAAAAATATCGTCAAAGGGATCTTCTTCATTGGAAAACACTTTTATTTTAACCATTGTAGTAAAATTACTTACAACACCAAAGAGATCATATTGCCTCCCCGGAAACTTTGGTAGTTGTAAACATTATATATTATCAACTTCTTTGAAAGCATGACCTAAGTCATGCAATGCAAATGCTCCACATACTACAGGAAACTGGGGCCAAATGGCCTTCTTGGAATCTTTCAGCACCTTGCTCATTCCCCCCACGCCGCAAGTCTGATAAGCTATCTCCCTAGCGATCAGTTTGTCGGGGACGTAAAAAGGTAGCACATGGGGTGAAGCAATGCTACCAAACACTCTGATATACATGAACAATTCTTCCCCAAACCACCTTGCCACGGGGAGAATATCCACTTCAGCGTCTAGGGAAAACCTTGGGGCATCTCGGTTGTAGAGCATTTTATAAATCAGGAGCATAACTTCGTGACAAATTTTGAAGAAATGTGGGATGAAATTGGATTCCCACAATACTTTGTGATAAACCTGAATGGGAAGTGGATTTTGTACCGTCCACTTCCATCCCGTAATAGGAAAATCGAAAACAAAACAAATAGCGTCCATAACATAGGTGCTCAAAAAGAATGGATGGTAAACCCTCGAAGCAAAGCTTCTTTTAGTTCTGTATCCTAAAATTGCAGTGGCTAAATTGTCCGACAGGATTTGAGCCCAATCCATTATTGTGCCATTGGTAGCTGCATCCAATACAGGTAACTATTCTGATGAAAACTTGTTGATGTCTGGTTTCCCAAACAGTCTACATAACATTGCAGTAGCAAAACAGTAAGGAGAACAGAGAGAGACAGTGGTGTACATACCATTTTTATCCTTCTACAATCTTTCCTCATTGTTTGACCAGTGCTTTGTGCATTCCGCCAAATCTTCATTCTCCTTGGCGAACTTTTCTACAAATTGCTTGTTGTAGCTAGCCTGGGGTTCTGGTAAGTGGTACACACACCTCAAATTGTTTGGAGTAAATGACTCCATGACCTCCTAGCTTCTCGTTTTGAACTCCCTGTCGGATATGTTTGCGTGATCTAAAATCCATTTCACCATGTCAGTGTAGGGGAGTATCTTTGGCCTTGCAGCAATGCGGTGTAGAAACGAACATGCAAGTTCAATTAGGGATGCTTCTGAAGAGCCGCATCCATCTGTTGTAACTGTAACTTCCATAATTCTTGGTCATTCGTCCTCGAACAACTGATACATAGCTTCCCACGTAGATATCCCTGCGTCTCGACTACAGGTAGTGTCTGTGAATAATGGAGTCATTTCTGACTTCTCAGACGCGGGAGCCTTGCTTTTCTTCCCCATTTCTTCGTGTCTTATGCTTTGTGTGCTCTTCCTGAAAGTTGCAAGCAGAGAGTAAAAATATGATAAAGATGATAGTGAATACAGGAATAATCAATAGAAAGACAAAAATAAGGTGATGGGAGATCTTTAATTCTAAATCATATCAAAAAATATCAACTTGCGTCAAATGGTCATTTACACTAATCCGAATCATTTTTAATAAATGACCACTAATGGACCGTTACGCTAAACTTTAATGTTCATAACTTTGCATCGAACACCGGAAAGTACTGTCCTAGAAGTCTGAGCCTTTTGAATTGCGATAAAAGCGATTTTGCGATTTGCTTCGCAATATCGCAGATCACTATATCGCAAACCTATTCTCGTTAAAAAACTTCGTTACGATGAGCTGCTGCGATGTACAATTTGCGAGACGCTATCGCATTTCGCGATATTTGGTTATGTTACATAAAGTGGCCGCGGTATTTGGAATTTGCGATGCGATGAGGTTGTAAGCTTCGTGATCTCGCATTCTCGCGGATCGCATTTTCAAGGAGTGACTTTTTATAAGGGATGCCCGCTGTAACCTTTTGGAATGTGAGAATAATCTTTTTAAAGCGGGTTTTTCAAGGTCATACTTAAATATTCAAGACTTTCCGTTATAAAGTTTTTCTTAGGCCTTATGGTCATGTAGCGCTTTTTATAAGGAAATTCATAGTTTGTGAAGTTTTATGCGCTTGGAGTATGAAAAGGTAAATTTCCATGTTTTAGCAAGTTCCACTTTGACATCTTGTTTTATTCTAAAAATAAAAAGGCAACATTAAATGCTAAGATTTGATTTTTTGGAAGGGTCCCCATTTATTAATGTTATTACTAACACTAATAAAAAGGGGGGTTGTTGATAGCCACAACAATTGGCAATTCACTTGGAAGAACCAGTTACCTCTGATGGATTTTTTGAATTTTCTAAAAACTTCCAAAATAGAAATGGTTTTGAAAATGAAACTTCATTGTAGAAATATAAGGTAAACAATGCTATTTATTAATAACAACATCTTGTTCTAACTATTTTCATTCTGATTATCTTCTTCCTAGAGTTAGTCATTTTACTCACATCAGTCATTACTTGGTTGTAAAGATGAAAATAAAGACATCTCTTTAGATCAGTTTATGTGTACTCATTTGTCGTAGGTAGAGCCTCTGCTGCCAGCATGCGTTCATAGCCTCGACAGGGTTACCTGTTACCCAGAAATGATCCAGTGTCCTACTTGAGAAGCATGCAACTTTCAAAGATAAACCCTCATATACACTTGTTGCTTGTTCTTTTCTTATTTCTCTTTTAATTCTTAAAGAACAATGTCTTGGTTTGGTGGCCAAAATTTCACAGTGCCATTCACTTGATTTATAACTTAACTGAACAAGCTGGCTCGTGATGAGACCCATTGTCTCTTGATTGAAACAATCTCAAGCCATCACCCTGTTTTGATATGCAATATGGCAATGTCAGTTAGTTATAATCTTTATGATCATGATAAGCCGACTCTTGATGAGACCTCTTATTCTTTAAGTTTAAAGTGCATAAGTGGATCACTTTGAATCTCGCAGTTTCCTAAAGTGAGGGGGAAGTCATTGGTTCCTTAAGAATTTTTCCGGACGACAATTATAGAGTTTAAAAATAGCTTTTCCGCAGAGAATCTTTGTTTTGTTATTGATACCTTTTATAACTGATATAAGGAAAACTTCTTCCTAAGGTTGATTCTAACCAAAATTTGAATAGTTGAAACAAAAGAACAAGTAAAATTTTCAGAATGATAGCACTTGACCCTATGTTTCAAAAATGGAGATTAATTTTCCTAACCACTCCCACTCATACAAGCGAAAAAACAAAATTGACATGAGACATTATTCTTTTCGTGAAAATCAAAAGTATATGTTCTCAACTTGTTTTATTAACAAAAGAAAACTTACCTAAAAAAACAATAATCTACAGAAAATAAAAGAGAACATCTTCTATGGGAAATATTTCTTTAGGATCTATCCATTAACAGGTAAAGACTCTCTTTTCCCTGCTAAATCTTGTAATATGAAAGTTGATGGACCGATGAGTTTGATAATCTGGAATGGTCCAAGCCACATCCGTTGGAATTTAATATGCTTGCCTTTCTCTTCATGGGCTTTATCCCATTTTAATACTAAGTCTCCAAGTTGAAAATCTTTTCTAGACACCGAGTTTGAATCAAAAGAAGCTTTCACTAATTGTTGATGATGCACGTGGGTAATTCTGGCCTTTTCTCGTTTCTCTTCAAGCTTAAGTATCTGCATTTGTCTTAATTGCAAGGATGAGGAAGGGGTTTCTTCAATGAATTGAACTAAGGCTAAAGAAGGAATAGCTAGATTTGTTGGTAGGACCACTTCTTTCCCATAAACTAAATTAAAAGGAGAAGTGCCAATAGAAGTTTTCTGAGTTATTCGATCTACCCATAGAGCATACATTAAAGACTTATGCCAATTTCTATGATTTTGATCAATAGTCCGTTTGATGCTTCTAGTAAGTTTTTTGTTTGTTGATTCGGCCAATCCATTTCCTTGCGGATAATAATTAGCAGAATATTTAAGCTTAAAACCTCTTTTGAGAGCACATTCAGTCATAGCATTACCTGAGAAATATGATGCATTATCAAACATTAAAGCAGAAGGTAAGCCAAACTTGGTGATTATGAATTGATCTATAACTTCGATGATACTCTCAGAGTTCGCTGTCTTGAGTGGGACTGCTTCTGCCCATTTGGTAAAGTAGTCGATAGCTATAAGGATGTATTTATGCTATTTAGAGGAGTGAGGAACGATCTCACCTATTATATCTAATCCCCATTGTTCAAATGGTTGATTGATGTTGACCGGCTGCAATGGCAACGACGGTTTCTTTTGTCTTCTGGCAGCAGTCTGGCAAATCTGACATCTCCTTACATAGCTATGTGCATCTTTAAATAAAGTTGGCCAGTAGTGGCTTGCACGCAAGATTTCATGTGCTGTCACATTTCCTGCTTAGTGTCTACCCACTGGTCCGTCATGAAGTTCCTGCAACATTTTTCCTGATTCAAATTTCTCAAGGCATCTAAGGAGAACAGAATCATAATTCATCCTAAAGAGTAAATCATTTACAATTTGATATTGTTTAGCTTTTAGCCTTTGGGCTCTCTTCTTTGTATGATTCAAATGTGGAGGAGCATATCCATTCTTTAAATAGAGCATGATATCGGCATACCTTGATTCAGAGTCGTTTAGGCTTACCTCATACACTTGTATTTCACTGTCTATAGATTGCGTTTCTGATATGTGCGATGCTCATGCCAACATCTTGCAAAAACCTTGACCTTTTACAATATTTGCTTGTTTAATTTTAGCATCATATTCTTGCAAGGTTGTGACCCAATTTGCCCTCTTTTCGCCCACATCTTTGTACCAAAAGATTTCTTACCGCTGGAAATGGTACTATTATTTTGGTATGAGTCTTGAGAAGGAAGGGTCTGAAGTGTTTGATTACTTTGAAAATAGCATAAGCTTGTTTCTCAACATCGGAGTAATTCAATTCAGCTCCTTGCAAGTTTGAACTAAAGAAGGAAATTGGGGCTTCAGCTTTATCTCGATTCACTTGTGTAAGTATGGCAACATATGATTTCTCAGAGGCGAATGTATATAAAGTGAAAGGATCAGAAAATTTTGGAGTCGCTAGAGATGGGGCATTTATAATCATTTGTTTTATCAAGCCAAACGCTTCATGTTCTGCCTGACCCCATTTGAAGAGAGAATTTTTCTTTATCATGGCTTGGAGAGGTGACACGATTCTTGAGAAGTTAGGGACAAATCTTTTAACAAAATTGATCTAACCAAGGAAAGATTGCATTGCTTTTTTGTTATGGGGCAAAGATATCTCAGAAATTTCCTTAATCCTATCTGGGTCAATATGAATTCCAAATTTAGACACTATGAATCCGAGAAGCTTTCCCTCATTGAACGCAAAAAAAGATTTTTTTGGGTTAAGTGAAATTCCATATTTTTGACAACATTGGAAGATCTGTTTTAAGTCTCTAAGATGATTACTGCGTTTTTTAGAATAAACTGTTATGTCATCTAAGTAAATCACCACTGATTTGTTCACTAATCCTTTGAACGCAATGTCCATGGCCCTTTGAAACGTGGCACCGGCATTAATAAGCCCAAATGGCATCTTTTGATATGCGTAAGTGTCCAATTTCGTTCTAAATGTAGTTTTCAATTGATCATCCGGGTGGACTAAGATTTGATTATACCTCGAAAAGCCATCTAAAAAAGACATTAATTCAGACCCTGCGACCGATTGTAATATCTGTTCCATAGGGGGCAGGGGAAAATTATCCTTTTGGCAAGCTTTATTGAGATTTCGAAAGTCAATACAAATCCGGATATCACCGTTTTTCTTTCTGACTGGGACCAGATTGGAGACCCATCTGGAATGCCTAACGAGAAAAATAATCTTGGATTTTAATAATTTAGTCAATTCAAATTTAATCTGGATTTCTAGATTATGATGCATTTTCCTCAATTTCTACTGAACAGGCTTTTCATCAGCGATCATCGGAATTGTATGTTGTATAATTGAAGTGTCGTATGTTTTGAGATCATCGTAATTCCAGGCAAAGACACTCTTGTATTGTTTCAACAGTCGAACAAAAGCTAATTTTTCCTCGGATGTTAGGCCAAGACTTAAGTTGATATTTTGTGGTTTTATATCAGTCCCTAGATTCACTAATTCATATCTCAGAGTTGAACTCTGAAGTTTTAAATTGGTGGACCGTTTGAATCTGCCCTTTAAGTCATATAGGTCCTCTAACTTGACTACGGATTTGGGTATAGCGTTATTGTTGTTTCCTTGTTCCTGCTGCTTGTCGTGTTGATCTTCATCAATTATCTGATTATTGTAAGAGCCTTTTGAAGTCAGAAAACTCACAATATCAGGGTCATTGTTAAAAAATCTCCAGTTGGTAATGTTATCAGGAATGGAGGGTCTAAAGATTAATTCAATCGAAAATATGTCTGGGCTATAGTCCTCTGATGGAATAAGCTTGGAAGCTACATTAACGAGGAGATCAGCACTAGCATTTTGGACTCTGGGAATGGATGAAATATTAAATGCTATGAAGTGTGAGGTCGGGTCTTGTACTAACGATTGATAGTGCTTCAAGTGTCCTGACAGACAATGTATAGTATTTCTTACATGTTTAATAACAATCTCAGAGTCTCCAAATACTTGCAGGTATTTGATATTAAGCCCGATTACTTTGTATAACCCTTGAACTAATGCTTCATATTCAGCAGTGTTGTTCGTACAATCGAACTCGAGTCTACATGTTAGCATGGTTTTCTCCCCTTTTGGACTAACTAATATACAACCTGCTCCTGCTCCATCATTAGACTTAGAACCATCAAAAAATAATTTCCAAAACAAAGTTTTATTTACAGGTTTATCCACAAAATTTATGCATCTAAAAGTGTCCTTTATGAGAGAAATTTTCTATCTGAGATAAAACGGAATTTTTCAAAAAAATTGAAGTATGAGCGTTGAAATTACCTAAGAAAGAATCAATAGAATATTTTCCAATTATGTTGTTGTTGTACGCTACAGGCTCGTTTTCTCCTTCTAATTTTGTCACTATATACTTTTGGTGTCATTCTCGTTCAACCTTGATCTAATTTGGTTTGCCATTGTAAGGGAGCCACATATGAGACCAGTCGATCGCAAAGTAACCGTTAAGCTTCTCTGACCAATCCCTGCTAAGGATTAGTCCATAAAATTCAGGAATGTCTGCGACAAGTATATCAATGACTTGACATACCTTCGGGTTTGATGACAGCCTTATGGTCACTTGATTAAGTTCACCGATGACCTCGACTTGAGACCGGCCCAACTGTACTATTCGTACTGCAGATTTCTAAGGTTGGACATTTAGCTTTGCGCAAACTGTCTTAGGCAAAATGTTAGATGAGGCACCGGACTCTACCAGACAGTTATGCAAATTTTTATTGAAAACTTCAAAGGTAAGGAGAAATGGCAGAGTATGGGATTTTGACCTTCCTCCAATCAAAGCAATGTTATTTGAATCGACTTTATTTGACATGCCAATTGGAGGCTTTCCCATTTCATAAGTAGCTTGTGAAATCACAGCGGCAGGGAGAGGCGTAATAGGTACTATGTTCAGCTCTTTTAAGAGCAATTTCTGTTGATGCTTTAATTTGCTAAGCTCGTGAAAAGTGATATTTGCCCTGGTTTTCTTCATATCTTCAACAATGTTATACTCCATTTCATCAGAGATGATAAGCGTTTTAGATGGAGTTGTTGAATCAGATTGGACTGGGTTTGTCTGAGTAGACTTTGGTGAGGATTTCTTTCCTGCGATTTTATGCTTGGGAGTTGGGCTTGGATTTTTCTGTTTCGCACTGGATTGTGGAGGATCAAGTTGATTTCTACTTTTGATAGCAACGGGTAATACATCCTGATTTTCCGCATCTGGAAGAAGAAGTCCCACATTCCCTGCAGTTCTACAACTTCATCATCATCGATTTGCTCCTCATTTGAAACTTCTTCCTCTTCTCCTTCTGATTCTGCGTTTGTTATCGCATTTGGAGGTTTCAGATCAGTTGAAATATTTATTCTAAAGGGCTTAAAAGGTTTCTTGGAAGACGTTTCCGCTACTTGTTTCTTTATATCAACCATTTCGTTTGACATGGTCTTCAAAACTTTCTGTAACCCTTCCAGGTCAAACGGGTCCTTTGGCTGTTTTTTCTTAGGATCATCTCTAAATGACACTTTTTTAGACTTTCTTTCATCTACAGTGTTTTTCTTTTCTATGGCTAGGATACACTTTTCTATAGCTATACCTCTTTCATGTTGTCTGCTAGCGTTGGCTTAACAACTCTATCTACAAAGATAGCTAAATTTGATGGTAAAGCAAAAATATACCACTCATTTTGGACTTCATTGCTCGGCTTAGATGTTGTTGGTATTTTGTTTAACAATTTATTGAAGCGAGAGTTGAAATCTTTAATCGGTTCCTTTGGTTCGGCTCTCAAATTGGAGAGGTCACTGATTAAAGTCGATGTTGACCTATCATCCTCAAATTTTGTTAAAAACTAATCCTGAAACGTATCCCAGTTATTAATGGAGCCTGCTGGTAAAGAAAAGTACCAGGATCCTGCTGCTCCTTGTAATGTATAAGGGAATAATCGTACAACTGCGTCCTCTTCTGTTACTCCATTCAAATTAATGGATAGCATGAAATTATTTATGTGTTCCTCAGCTAGTTGGCCATTATCAGGATTGAATTTGGGCAGCCATTTCTCAGGATGAGCTGGTAATTGCGATAAAGATGCAGGCATTCTTACAGCTCCTGGATTGGACCATGGCCTTGGTGGCGGATTTCCTGCCATCGTTGGAGTATGAGTAGGAGGAGGTGTGGCAGTAGTTGAAGGTGATTGGGTAGAGGAGGATGTTGCTCCTGTACCTGTGTAAACCATGATCTGGAGCTAAGGAATGGATGAATGAACTTGTGATGATATGGATGGGATGGTAGACGAAGAGGATGATAGAATCTCACTCTGAGATTCTACTGGTGTTTTCCTAGCTTTCTTACGACTTGGTAGAGGAAACTCAACTGGTGGGATTCCTAACTTTTCGCTTTGTGCTCTAGTCAGTCGTTGAGATGGGGTCAAATGAGAAGTGACACTACCTTGGGATAACTCAGATTCTTCTTGAGATATAGAAATTCCCTGTAACTTATAAATTAAAGTTTGCAACTCAGGGGGATCTGAAGAAGAATGATATGGCTTGTTTGGGATTTTAGTAATGTGCTCTATTTTTTTCTTTTCAACTTTTGGTTCAGAGATGGAAGATTTAGAATGCGAACGAGAAGTTGAGGGTGATGGTGAGGTAGTTTTACTCTTAGAATGGCGTGAAGATGTAGATTTACTTGCCATTCACAGTCATGCCCTCCTTCTAGCGCCAAATATGTTGAAGGCTCGAAAAATCGGGTCTCCAACAAGGGGGATAACCACCCGGTCGGGACCTTAATGCAGCGCCTTTTCTGTTTGGAATAGTGGCTCCGACTGGGGATGAGGGGACCAGCTTCCCAATCTATTTATGATGTGTGTGCTAGCGGGATGATGTCTTTCTTTTTGGGATTTAATGGGGTGAATGCTTATTCTAAATCTAATCTATCTTCTAACTAACATATGCAATCTATTATAATGAAAGAAAACATCTAAATTTAAACTATCCCAGGAGTAACGTTTACTAATGTGATCTAAAATAATTTCTAAAAGCGATTGATAATGAAAATCATTCCACCACCATAAGAAAAGAATCCATTTAAAAATGATTGTTTCGTATAAAAAGTTAGCCGAAACAATTATGAGAAATATATCGCATAAGAATCATTCACATATTCAGCATAAAGAGTAAGTTATCACCATACAGAAGTGCAATAATGACAACTAAACATTCAAACTTTCATATATAAATAACTGAAAATGATTTATTGCTTAACACATAAGTAAAAAGTATTAGGAGATAAAAATACCATTTGTAATAAGTTCTACTCATGAGCTGCAACAATATAGATCTATCTTCAAATCACTTAACATCCACTAAGAGTACAAAAGTGCATTTCAGTAGTAGATATTAAACTCATATAAAAATAAATCTCGTTCCATTGATTTTATCAAAACCTCCTCAGCGGGGGGCAAAATGCACGTTCTGAAGAATTGTTTTTGATAAAACTCTGGACCCCTCTCTAAATAAACTGTATCTATGATAAATCTTGCATCTGATCCTTTAGATCGCAAATATCCAGCATCGATTTCAAGAGTGTTGGTTGGTCGACTTCAGCTTTTAACTATCCTGCAAATATGGCGTTGGCAAGAGCTGGCACTATCTTCTCGACAGAGGTTATGAGGCACTTCAGGGTCATCCATTGGCTATGTGGCTTTACCAAGTACTGCCAGTATGTTTCCCAGTTTAACTTGTTTACGTGTTTAATCGCCTTTGCCCTTTCCTCTGCTGTTTGTTTCCACATTGTTTGAAGCTGTTGTGCCTTTGGAAGGAAGCCCGAAGTGGTCTCTGCCACCAAATTGGCCTTGTGCAGATTTTCATTTATGCATTCAATGACACTGTTCGCTGTTGTCGCTACCTCTTGCATTGCCTGTTCCGCTTCCTTTAGCCAAGAATCCCATTTCGCAAATAAATTCTCGTTGTGCAATTTGTCAATTCTGGGCATGTCTGCTCTTTTCCCTTCTTCGGATATCTGCCAATTCAAGAAGTCTGAGACCTTCTTAAAAATCGAATCATATTCAAGTCGTAATTCTATGACTTGATTTGTAATATTATCGCTTATTTCTCAATGGGAATTCCATTGCGAGATCTTCTGGCATAGTAGTTCTTACTGTTGGAGGAGCTGGGAATTGAGAGCAAGTGCTTCTGTGATAAACTCCCCAATTTTGGGATTATCCTTATGCAGTTCTATCATACCCTGTAACTGTTTTTCTTTACTAGCCAAACTACTTTGATGTGCCAATTGTATTTGCTGGAAGTCTTGTTGGAGTTTTGCCAACTGTGTTTCTGCTTCTTGATTGATGTTGACTTGTTGTAACTGTTGTTCCAAAAACAAAATCCTATCTTCCTTTTCTTTAAGTAATAATTGAACATCTGTTGCATTATCAATAGTTGCCGAAGCGTATGCACCTGCTATCTGTGAGAGCCTAGTTAGATTTTCCGATGGGTCTGTAGTGGGGTCTTTCCAAAGAACATCCAGAGGTTCATCCTCAAGGGCGAGCACAACATCCAGCTTTCTTTTCTTTCTTTGCCTTCTAACGATAGCCTTATGTCGAGGGCTATAAAATACGTCTAGAGGAGAAATTTCCTCTATCCTTAGTACAATTTCAGACGAGGGAGCAACAGGAATGTGCTCCGTTTCCTGAGTATTGACAGCCTTTTCTATTACCATTTTTGTGGTTGTCTCTTTTGAATTTGTTGATGGCTCTACGCTCTGTTCCTCTGTGCTCAGTGTCTTATTGAAATTTTCCCATTCCCCTTCTAGATCAATTACAAGCAATTTTGTTGGCTTTGTAAGAGGAGTGAGAACTTCAGCTTGTTTTGGGGACAAATCCTGTTGATCAAGCTTTTCTGTAGATTGAGTTGTCTTTTATTGACTCGTCGCTTCTGCTGTGCTCACTCTTGGATTGATCACCAAACTTTTCAACTGATTCTTTTTTAGAACTTGTTTTGGACTTCTCTTTTGAACCTTCACTTATGCTAACACTGGGAGTAGGCTCCCTTATTGGTTCGATGAGCAATTGCTCCAATGGGACCTTTGATAACCTCTGCTTTTTGTAATTATCAAACTTTTGGAGATTTTCTTGGTCAAAAAGAATTCGTGCTGTATGCTGAACTTCTTGAAGGTGCTTTTCTACAGAAAAACATCGTCAAAGGGATCTTCTTAATTGGAAAACACTTTTATTTTAACCATTGTAGTAAAATTACTTACAACACCAAAGAGATCATATTGCCTCCCCGGGAACTTTGGTAGTTGTAAACATAATATATTATCAACTTCTTTGAAAGCATGACCTAAGTCATGCAATACAAATGCTCCACATACTACAGGAAACTGGGGCCAAATGGCCTTCTTGGAATCTTTCAGCACCTTGCTCATTTCCCCCACACCGCAGGTCTGATAAGCTATCTCCCTAACCATCAATTTGTCGGGGACGTAAAAAGGTTGCACATGGGGTGAAGCAACGTTGCCAAACACTCTGATATACGTGAACAATTTTTCCCCAAACTACCTTGCCACGGGGAAAATATCCACTTCAGCTTCTAGGGAAAACCTTGGGGCATCTTGGTTGTGGAGCATTTTATAAATCGGGAGCATAACTCCGCGACAAATTTTGAAGAAATGTGGGATGAAATTGGATTCCCACAATATTTTGTGATAAACCTAAATAGGAAGTGGATTTTGTACCATCCACTTCCATCCCATAATAGGAAAATCAGAAACAAAACAAATAGCGTCCATAACATAGGCGTTCAAAAAGAATGCAGGGTAAACGCTCGAAGCAAAGCTTCTTTTAGTTTTGTATCCTAAAATTGCAGTGGCTAAATTGTCTGACAGGATTTGAGCCCAATCCATCATTGTGGCATTGGTAGCCGCATCCAATAGAGGTAACCATTCTGATAAAAAATTGTTGATGTCTAGATTCCCAAACAGTCTACATAACATTGCAGCGGAAAAATAGTAAGGAGAACAGAGAGAGCCAGTGGCGTAGAAACCGTTTTTATCCTTCTTCAATCTTTTCTCATTGTTTGACCAGTGCTTTGTGCATTCCGCCAAATCTTCATTCTCCTTGGCGAACTTTTCTATAAATTGCTTGTTGTAGCTGGCCTAGGGTTCTGGTAAGTGGCACATACGCCTCAAATTGTTTCGAGTAAATGAACCCATGACCTCCTGCCTTCTCGTTTTGAACTCTCTGTCGGATATGTCTGCGTCATCTATAATCCATTTCACCATGTCAGTGTAGGGGAGTATCTTCGGCCTTGTAGCAATGCGGTGTAGAAATGAGCATGCAAGTTCAGTTAGGGATGCTTCTGAAGAGCCGCATCCATCTGCTGTAACTGTAACTTCCATAATTCTTGGTCGTTTATCCTCGAACAACTGATACATAGCTTCCCACGTAGATATCCCTGCGTCTCGACTACAGGTAGTGTTTGTGAATAATGGGGTCATTTCTGACTTCTCAAACGCGGGAGCCTTGCCTTTCTTCCCCATTTCTTCATGTATTATGCTCCGTGTGCTCTTCCTGAAAGTTGCAAGCAGAGAGTAAAAATATGATAAAGATGATAGTGAATACAGAAATAATCAATAGAAAGACGAAAATAAGGTGACACGAGATCTTTAATTCTAAATCAACTTGCATCAAATGGTCCTTTACACTGATCCGAATCATTTTTAATAAATGACCACTAATGGACCGTTATGCTAAACTTTAATGTTCATAACTTTGCATCGAACGTCGGAAAGTACTGTCCTAGAACTTTGAGCCTTTCGAATTGCGATAAAAGCAATTTTGCGATTTGCTTCGCAATATCGCAGATCGCTATATCGCAAACCTATTCTTGTTAAAAAACCTCGTTACGATGAGCCGCTGCGATATGCGATTTGCGAGACGCTATTGCATTTCGCGATATTTGGTTATGTTACATAAAGTGGCGCCGCGGTATTTGGAATTTGCGATGCGATGAGGTTGTAAGCTTCGTGATCTCGCATTCTCGCGGATCGCATTTTCAAGGAGTGACTTTTTATAAGGGATGCCCGCTGTAACCTTTTGCGATGTGAGAATAATATTTTTAAAGCGGGTTTTTCAAGGTCATACTTAAATATTCAAGACTTTCCATTATAAAGTTTTTCTTAGGCCTTATGGTCACGTAGCACTTTTTACAAAGAAATTCATAGTTTGTGAAGTTTTATGTGCTTGGAGTATGAAAAGATAAATTTCAATGTTTTAGCAAGTTCCACTTTGACATCTTGTTTTATTCTAAAAACAAAAAGGCAACATTAAATGCTAAGATTCGATTTTTTAGGAGGGTCCCCATTTATTAATGTTATTACTAACACTAATAAAAGGGGGGGTTGTTGATAGTCACAACACATCGTCACAATCAAACTGGGGACATACTTCATGGACTGCATTGTCCTGTCTCCTGGCACCAACACCGAGAACTCCTCAAATGTCTCTATGTGAATGCCCCTTCGCTCCACCATCTGGGCATCGATAAAATTGTGGGCGGCCCCACTATCTACGAGGACTGACACTCGCTGCCCCTGCACAGTCCCCCTGATCCTAAGTGTCAAGTACTTCGAGACTCCCCGAAGTGAAGCAAGAACTCCCCCTACTGGAGCAAATGGTCCTCCCCTAAGCGTTGGTGGTGGCAGTGGTGCTCCCCCTAACGACGGTGCCCCCTTATCCCCCTGCTCTGCACCGAGTTCAAACTCCTCCTCCAACTCACTGTCTGAATACACCTCAATGTAGTGGGCCTTTCCCTTGGTGCACTTGCGCCCTGGTGCCCAAGGCTCCTGGCACGTGAAGCATAGCTTCCTCCTCCTGAGGTCCCTCCTAGTCTCCTCGTCCAACTGACTATGTCCTCCATCCCTCTAAGGGGGTCTAGTATCTCGGTTCCCCTTCGAAGCAGTGAGTCTAGTGGGATGAAGGCTCGGGCCTTGGGAATTGCATCAATCATATCCCAAGTCCTAGAAATAGCATCCATCAATGACGTGGGCTTGTAGACCCTCACCCTACCACACAGTGGCTCAACAAGCCCCTCCACAAAAAACATGATCAACCGAGCCTCTGAAATGTCAGTCACCGTCACAGCCAATTTATTGAACTCCGAAATGTAGGCCTTTGTGCTGCCATTCTGCCTCAGATGGGCCAACTCCCTAAAGTGAAGCTTCAGGTTCTTCCTCTCAAATCTCTCATTCAGCCTCCAGGTGAACTCTGTGTAAGAAGTCATGTGGATATGCCCCAATGTAATGAACCCATGGTACCACCACCCTTGGGCATCACCCTCCAAGTGTAGAGTAGAAAATTGGATAGCATCTATCTCATGCATGGGATTCAGGTGAAAGTATATGTCTAACTTCTGCACCCATGACCTGGCTGAACTCTTAGCCGACCCATCAAAGTTGGGGAGTGTAACTTTCCCTGCTATTTTTTGTACCTCCTAGCTAGATTGTCCCCCTCTATAATGTGTCCCGGCCCCAGTGATACGTCTCTCCTTTAGGTGTATGTACTCCCCAAAGGACATCACCCTCTTAATCCTGGCTGATAGGTATTGGCTCGTCCACGAAATGAGGCATGGTGGGACAACCTCCTTGTCCACGCAAAGGGGTGTCTGGGGCCTGATAGGTATTGCTACCTCCTCTAGCTCTGGAACCACCATCACATTGGTGCTCTCCCTTTGGTCTCAAATTCACCTGCTACATCATGTCCATCACGAGATGCCCCTGCCCCAACTTCTGCTGGTTGGTTCTCAACAACTCCTCTAGAACCTGATTTTGGACCATTTTCCTGGGTTGCTTGTTGCCCTCCTGGTTATCCATACGACCCCTGATATTTTCCACCTTCGTATTAAAAATATGGGTTTGGTTCCCCTTCTCTACCTCAACCCCTACCTCTACCTCTGCCTATGCCTCTATGTTGATATACTGCTCCAACAAACGACCTTGTCATCACTTGCTCTTAAGCCCATAACTAGCCAAGAACATGCTCTGATACCACTGTAATATTCCTAACGGAAAATTAACAGTGATAATCAAGCAAGTGCAGCACATTCAACACAATAAAAATTTACACAAATTAGATAACCAAAATAGGGCCAGAAATATGCCGAAATGGGCCAATTTTATTATATATCTGAAGGAGTACAATATGGATTGGAAGGAGTGCAACTGGGCTTGCTCAGAGCAAACTACAAGCCACAGGTAGATGAGTGTTAACTTGCCAAATGATGCAGAAGTACTCCCCAACAAATGTCTGCGTCGGCCCTTGAAGAAGTGCACAGCTCTCTGAATGGAACCCCTATTTGACCCCTCAATTCTGCCCAAAAAATTTTGCCAAATTATTTAAGAGATCCTTGACAAAAACCCAGAAAAACCCAAAAAGGGTTTACTCTAGTTTCGAAGCTCCAAAATGACCCCTATTTCTCCCACACTTTTGGACTGCCTTGGATGACCTGTGAGAAAATATGACTTGGGCAGCTCACCCAAATGCTGGAAACTCTTCTAAAATTCTCTTCTATCAACCCCAATCAACCCCTCCTCTAAATTCAGTTGATTTGCGGTAGCATCGGATGTGATCTAGCCATGAAAATTGGTGGAGAGGCTAAAACACATAAGATCCCCAAGACCCAGAAATGGTTTGGGGAAATTCCATCCGGTTGGAGAGATATTAAAATAATTAATATTTTTAATGTGGTTCCTAAGTCTAAACTTAGGAAAATTAAAATATTAATGGGTATTAATATAAAACTAGGTAAAGATGTTCTAAATGACATGAATCAAGCCAAATTAATCTTCGCCATTGATTAGGGATTTAATCTCGGTCGTTGAAGACCCAACAAGAAAAGTATAAGAGGAGGCTTCAGGGTCAGTTGGAGACACACCAAATTGATCAGTCAGTTCAATTTTCTGGAGTGGGGTTTTGCTGAGAGAATCGTGCTAATGATCTGTTACAGCGAGGGGCAGTGCGGCACGAGGCCGAGAATACATAACAGAGAGGTAGAGATAGTGCTAGAGAGAGCGCAGAGCCTAGTGAGGCTGACGCAGAGGCAGCTGGGACATACGCAGAGGCTAAGGAGGCCAGCGTGGGTGACGCAGAGGGCCAGAGAGCTGACGCAAAGAGCCAAGGGGCTAACACGGAGGAATCAGCAGCTGCGCAGAGGCTAGCAGAGCTGACGCAGGGCCTAGAGGCAACGCTGGGTGATTTTCGTGAGGCAGACTGCGTACCGGTGAGCTGAGAGAGTGATGCAGTCCCTATCAGAATGGCGCGGAGCAGTAGAAGCTCTCGTATTTGCTGTGGGATCGATCATCCAATGACTGATCAACCGGAATATCTGTCTCCGAGGAGAGGTACTTCTGTCGAGGGAATTCTCTATTGGGTGAGCCATTTCTGGCACCCTAGTTGTATTCAAAAACTGCATAATAATAAAACCTTCATATCTACTGCACCAGTTTTCCCGCATTGGGTTTTTCCAAGGACGATTGTCCAAAAATAACAGTGTCCCTTGTGTGTTTGTCTCAGTTGTTTCAGTGGTTGAACTGTATATGACTTAAGGCTGCATTTGTGTTTATTTCATTATTTATATTTATAAATAACATGTTAATGAAATAAACAAGTAGGAGAAATTAAACCAAATAATGCAGTAGGGATTTCTAACATGTCAAACTTAGAAATTTCAACATGATATCAAAGCATTGCAGATCACAGGAGGACTGAAGACACCAGCAGTAATCTAAATAATTTGCAGCAGTAGCAGCTGTCTTGAGAAACAACATTGTTCCAAAGCAGAAGTAGCAGAGAAGAAGTGATGCAGAGGGCCCGCGTCATCATTTCGAGCCAGGAGGAGGGCCAGCACTGAGGCAGATCAGACCTACGCTATGCCTAGTCATCTTTGTCAGCTAGGAAGGATCAACATTGTGGCCAGGAGGAGCAGATTCTGCTGTTCTCAAGATTGTGCAGAGCCTGAAAGGCTCTATTTCTTCAGTTCTTGGGGCTTGGGAAGATATGGGCAGATTGTGATTGAGAAGCTGGTGGGGTGTTGGTTCTGTCAGAACAGCACAGTACCTAAGGAGACGAAACCAAGGTAGAGGGAGTCGCTACCTTGATGGATTTCTAGCCAAGAAATCCAGATCCGAGTTGCAGTTGCAAGGAGGATTGGAGAAAAGCGGTTCGACAACAGGCCAGAGGATTTCTAAGAGGGAAATCAGGACTTAGAGGGAGATTTCTAGGAGGGAAGTCGAAACTCAGACGGAGTCCGGAAGAGTAGTTGAAATGGCAGTGAACGGACTAAGGGATTGGGACAGGTTGGACGAGGCTTCCAACTTTATCATCTAGAAGGCCAGGATCCTGGCAGTTTTGGATCGACATCGCATCAAGGACTTTGCCTTGAGATTCGTGGCTATCTCGGTCGACCTAGCTGAAAATGAGAAGTATGGGGATACAATGGCGAGGGCGAAGTGCGTGATCCTAGATGGGGTCAAAGATCATGTCATACCACATATTGCTGAGAAAAACACAACAAAGGAGATGTGGGATACCCTGACCACCTTATACCAAGGCTCTTCTGTGCAAAGGAAGATGCTATTGGAGAATCAATTGTGGTCATATCAAACGCAGAAGGGAGAGCATATAGATCCATTCCTTCTCAAGTTGCAAGAGATTCGCGACCAGCTTACTTTCTTGGGGTCTATACCGGATCCAGAATTTATGGTCAAGACTGCCCTGAATGCAGTCTCTGAGGAGTGGGAGACATATGTCCAACGTATTTTGGGCAGGGCTACTCTTCCTGGTTGGGATTAGATGTGGGTAACTCTTCACCAGGAAGAGATCACGAGGATGACTAAGGCGGGGAGTAGTGGCGAGGGAAGTCGAATCAAGAAAGAGGAGGATGCGGATCTAGCATCTGTGGGACAACAAGGGAAGAGGAAGAAGGACATCTCCAACGTTAAGTGCTTCCATTGTAGGGAGCTGGGACATTATGCATCCCAGTGTCCCAGGAAGAAAAACAAGAGAGAGGCTTCCAATTCAAAGGCAACTCCAGCTAAGGCGGAGAAAGAGGTCGAGACTGATGACGATTGTGCCATGAGTGCTCATGCACCTCTAGAGAAAAGGTGGGGTGATATCGAGTTGTAGTCAGGAGGACTACATACTAGGGGCAGGATCCTTGAGAAACCCAAACTCTTGGATCATATCCGGCTACGGTAGCCCTTAACGACAGTAGTAGAATGACAGAGGTCGGGTGGAGCAATGTGTAGTGGAGCAGCAAGGGAGTGCTTGGGTGCAAAAATCTGAGGCAGCGCAATGGAGGTTGCAGCAACGCGAGAGGCACAAAGGTGTATGCATCGAGGTAGTGGCAGTAGAGGGTGTTGGCATTATGATGCATGTGTTGTCCTTGATGGCAACTCACTTGTAACAGAGCAAGACTATGGTAACTAGATGAATCTACAGAACAGATCAAAGGTGACAAAATGATGAAACACAGAGATATCAGAGGTGACAGAATGATGGAACACAGAGATATCATAAGTGACAAAATGATGGAATAGAATAATGGTCAAAGTTTTGATACAGGGAGATTGTGTTAGTGTTTTCCTTGATAAGCAACCTAACTGATGAGTTGTCCTTGATGACAACCTATTTGATGAATGGACTACTTGATAAAGGTATAAACAGGATGTGACAGAATGCATGATAGTTGTGTTTACAGATGTGACAAAATGTAGGGCAGCTCAAAGGAATCAATTCATAAGTGATATATGATGACAACTCACATTGTAACAGGTCTATTCAGAGGTAACAGAGTAATGGTACATAAGAACAGGATGATGGGACAAAGGATTACAGATCAGAATCAAGAAATTAAAGAAAGAGAATGGTTTAAGTTGTATACGTTGTTTACCCTAGTCCAAGTAGCGTATACATGTGGGTACACAAAACAAAAGAAGCATATACGTATGCATGCACTTTTATAGAAGGAAAAGCACGTATGGGATGGAAAATTAAGGTTAAAGAATACCAGGGGTTCCTACCATGGTATTGGCCCATAGTAATGAGCGCGGCAAAGTGTATTGATCCCGTCAAAGAATACCATCGGCATAACTATGGTTTTGACCCTAGATATTGAAAAAAACGCTAAAACTATATAAGGAGGAGAAGATCAAAGGGCTAAGTGTGCAAGTAATGAATATCTAATGAAGAGTTACATCAAAAGAAAATACGCATGTTATGGGTTATTGATGCTTTGCTTGATCTGAACTAAGTATGCACCTAAGTGTTTGATGATGGATGAGATCTAATGATGGATCGGGATCATAAGACCTGAAATGACTTATCATTATGTGATCTAAGAATGGATAGGCTAGATTTGAGTGCTAACAAATATTTTGTCCTTAAAATGCTATGATATGGGTATATCTGAAGTCTTGAAAAGCTGCAAAGTCATAAGTCATTATTTGCAAATCTATACGCAGGTTCACCTTGGTGAAGATGCGTATACACGCGGGTTCGGCACGTCCAAGTAGCGTATGCAGAAGAAAAGCTTGATGTTCAGAGATGACTGATCTATCTGATTAGTGCTGCTATTTTACTGTTGTTTGTCAAAGATGTCTTCTTTGGATCTGAAAGTAAAACTAATTGCATAAGGAGATTGGGTTTGGTTGATTGATTGATTGAGTAAGAAGGGTAATATTTGCTGCTATCTGTTTAGAACTCTGTAATATGACAGTAGATCTTCAAAATGTCTTTGGGTAGTACAGTTTATGGTTCAGAAGTTTTATGATTCAGTATCTTTAGAGGTATACGCAGGTTGGGTTACAGAAAGTAGCGTATACATGCAGGTTGGTTTCATTGAAATAGCGTATACATTCTGACATATGATTTTTGAGGTTGCAGTTGATTCTGGTTATTGATGCAGTGTTCTGGGTTCAGGTATGTGTTCTGGTTACAGTGATTTGACTGTTCCAGTTGATTAGTTTAATTTTGATTAAGTGTCGATTGATTGGGTTTTGAGTGAATGGTTGATTCAGTTGTGTCAAAGGTTTCAGTGATTACTTGATTCCGCTATGTCAGAAGCTTCAATGATTGGTTGATTTAGAAAATGATGATTGGCTTTCAGTTATGTCAGATATTGATAACTGGGTTTTAGTGATTGGTTGATGCAGTGGTATTTGATGGATGTATTGCAGTGGTGATTGATTTTGAGATTCAATGTTACTAATGGGTCCAGTATGAAAATTTGATGAAACGTGACCTACATATTGTGTTATTGTGTACCAGGAGTATCCAGTCTGAAAATTTATGAAACCTGGTCCCTGGAGGATACTGAAGGTTGGAGCCTTCAGTGAGGAAGTCAAACCTTCCTTTCAATAGTGGCTGGTGATTAGATCAGGGAGTGGAACTCCCTTCCAGTAGCAGCTGGAAAACGAGTGAAGGTTGTAGCCTTCTGTAGGTTGGCGCCTACGTACTGATAAACATATTAGACAGTACAAGAGCTAGGGGATTGTAGCTCCCTTCCAATAGAAGCTGGAGAATGAGAGAAGGTTGTAGCCTTCTGCAAGTGGGTACCTGCATACTGGTATGAGTCTACGCCAGTACAAGATTGTAAACAGTATTTTATTTATATTAAAAAAAATACAGAGACGACAGCAGCAGGTGGTTTTCTCCCGCATTGGGTTTCCAACTTAAATCTTGGTGTTCATGTGTGTTTTTTATGTGTGATGATTTATTTATTAGAGCGCATGGTTAATGACTATCTAATGGTTAATAAAGTACTAATGCACTGGATGAAGACAAACATATGATGGATTAACTGAATCATAAATTTCACTCTATATACGCTTATGGTCTTAAGAACAGTTGCGTACACACGCAGGTTCCATTTAGTAAAGTCGCGTATAGAAATCTGAATATGAAATGTAAAAAGTTATTGATTTGTAAACACTAATTCACCCCCCCCTCTCAATATTTTTCCCAATAGAGGGAGCACAAAATAACAATAGAGGTAGCGTCAGCATCATGAGACTTCCAAACTGACTGGGATGTCAGTATTTGGGAGAAGTCAGTTACCTACTTCTCAGTAACTGAGTTGCAGTGCAGCAATTAGCAGTGGCAGTGCCAGAGGCAACATGGGTAGCATATTGAGAGGGAGTTGCAGTATAGATGTAGCAGTGCCAGTGGCAGTGTCATGGGCAGCAGTACAGGAAGCAGCAGTGCAGATGATGTGAGGCAACAGGCCAAGCATTAGCACACGTACTGATGTGGAGAACCAGTCTGATGTTTCAATGATGGAGCATTACTAGAGCACATTCCTCGCTAAGAGGGAGTGTTGATTTGTGGTAGCATCGGATGTGCTCTAGCCATGCAAATTGGTGGAGAGGCTAAGGCACATAAGATCTCCAAGACCCAGAAATGGTTTGGGAAAATTCCACCCAGTTGGAGAGATATTAAAATAATTAATATTTTTAATGGGGTTCCTAAGTCAAAACTTAGGAAAAATAAAATATTAATGGGTATTAGTATAAAACTGGGTGAGAATGTTCTAAATGATATGGATGAAGCCAAATCTAATCTTAATCATTGATTAGGGACTTAATCTCGGCCGTTGAAGACTCAACAGGAAAAGTATAAGAGGAGGCTTGAGGGTCAGTTGGAGACACACCAAATTGATCAATCAATCCGATTTTCTGGAGCGAGATTTTACTAAGTGATTTTCGTGAGGCAGACTGAGTGCTGGTGAGCTGAGAGGGTGACACAATCCCTATTAGAGTGACGCAGAGCAGTGGAAGCTATCGTAATTGTTGTGGGATCGATCATCCGGTGACTGATCAATCGAAATATCTGTCTCCGAGGAGAGGTACTTTTGCCTAGGGCATTCTCTGTGGGGTGAACCATTTTTGGCACCCTAGTTGTATTCAGAAACTGCATAATAATAAAACCCTCATATCTATTGCACCGGTTTTCCCTCATTGGGTTCTTCCGGGGACGATTGTACAAAAATAACGTTGTCCCTTGTGTGTTTGTCTCAGTTGTTGATCTGTTAATGAGTTAAGGCTACATTTGTGTTTATTTCAGTATTTATATTTATAAATAACTTGTTAATGGAATAAACAAGTAGGAGAAATTAAACCAGATAATGCAGTAGGGATTTCTAACATATTAGACTTAGAGATTTCAACAAATTCCTCCGTCCAAGATACACCCCCAAACAATCCCACCCAAGAATTGCGCAGTCCTGTGGCTATACTATGCAGGCCCAACAAGGAAATTTGTTCTGCTGAGTGTGTCTCTCTCTTCTCTTGTAATATCCCTTCTTTCCTCCTACAATTTGGACAATGAAAGCCTAGCAATGGATGTGACCTTAATCCCCGACTCTCAATCTCCAATGGAACTGCGTACTCCCTAGTTTTGTGTCCCAACTGGCCAAGGAAATTCGTGGAGCTTGAGCTTCTCTCTTTCTCAGCCACCACAAGACAAGAAAGACTTCCTAAGGTGGTGTTGACCACTACGTGTCAACGACCCATAGCAGTACACCCCTTTTTTTTGCAAAAGGGATAGTGTCTAATCGATGTGTTTGTGCCGTCCAGCTTGATCACATCTTATAATCTAAACCCAGTCTGCATGTGTATAATGTAAATAATCTCAGCAGATCCGTATCGTGTTTGTAATTACCTAGGTAAACCTACTTTTCTAGTGATGATCTACATTCCGGGAGGTTTTTTGTCTCACCGATCCATTCTCGGATGGTCGGCAGAGTTTTCCTTCAGCCTTACCCCAAAGCTAGAATGGATTTTGTCACTGGGATCTTAGGGGAGTCCTAGTGTTCTAGATCGAGTCTATGTAAAAGTGATTTGGAAATAATCCTAACTATTTGGTTAGGTTATTTTATTACAAATTGTTTGATCTATTCGATTATATTTTATGTTGCAGAATTAGGTAGTCTGTGAGGGTCTTTTGCAAATGGGTCTTCCCCCTTGAGATGTAAAAATGTAAAAATCATGATGAAAAGTGTCTTGAGGGTTAGAAAAATTATTTATCCCCTCATAAGTTAATTAATTAAATTTTCTGGCCAAAATTAATTAAAATCCTAAGCCAGAAATTTAATTAATTCTAGGTCCTAGGTAAATCTAAATTCTCTAAAGGCAAAATTCATTGGTCCTTAAAAATTAAAATTTTAAGAGATCCAGGGACTAAGAAAAATTGATTATTTTGCTAAATTTTAAGCCTTTGGTCCCTGGGGTTAAGTCAAAGTCAAAATTTTGAGGAAATTAATTC
>APFE030169066.1:201210-216134 GCA_000404065.3 Pinus taeda
CAGCTTGACAGAGTTCCAATCCGAACTCCCCGCATCAATACCAGTGCTCCTCGAACCATCTTGCAGGTATCCTTCTCGAACACTGTCTTTACACCTGCATCATCCAACTTGCTTACAGAAATAAGATTTCTGGCCAATGCAGGAATACGCAGAACACCCGAAAGGGTTCTAACCCTTCCACCTTGCAACTTCAACTTTACTTTTCCGCGACCAATGATTCTAGCCTTCCTATCATCTCCTAAGAAGACATCACCACCACCGTATTTCTCATACTCGCAGAACCACTCTCTATGGGGAGTGAAGTGAAAGGATGCACCTGAGTCAATCAACCATGCCTCATGATCTACATGTGTACTTGAAGAAGCCAAGTACACATCCCCACCTTCATCTGAGGTGGTTTTCGCCTCTGCAGAAGGAGCATCATCAGATCCTTTCCTTTATCAGGAGCTTTAGATTTACACTCCCTTCTAAAGTGCCCTTCCTTTCCGCATTTCCAGCACACCACCTTTATAAGTTTTCCTGGAGATTTAGATCTCCCTCTAGATTTAGATATCCCACTCAATGACTTATTTTTGTTTCTGTTCTAGGACCGTCCTCGTACAGACAAGGCATCACCATTCTAGTTGTCCATATTTTTCCGTCTCATCTCCTCCATCAGCAAGGCTAAGACTATTTCATCAAACTGCAAAGCAGTTGCATTGCTACCTATTGCAATAACCAGACTATCCCACGAATCTGGTAGAGAACACAACAGACTATTGCACTTATCTTCATCTCAAATTTTAATATCAATAGATGATAACTGACTTACCATAGTATTAAACGCATTCGAATGCTCTGTCACCGAGCCTCCATCTTTCATCCTTAGGTTATACAACTTTTTCGACAGGAATAGTTTATTCACCAGAGACTTAGATTGGTACAAAGTCCCTAACTTGTCCCACAGATCCTTCGCTGTAGCTTCCCCTGATACATTCAACAATACTGAATCTGAGACACACAATCGTATTGTGCTCTTTGCCTTCCGATCCAACTTCTTCCATTCTTCATCGGTCACTCCCGTTGGTTTAGTACCCGGATCTACCGCGATCCACTGATCTTTATCCACCAACAGACCCTCCATCTTGAGTTTCCACAACTCAAAACTCTGACCATTGAACTTCTCAATCTCTATCTTTCCGCTGCTCGCCATCTTCTTTCACCACCAGAATCGATCTCGCAGATCTCCCACTGAACAGGGTCTACCACAGGCCCGAGCGAAACCCCTCAGCAACAAAGGCGTCCCCTTGAAGCCAAAATAGCTCTGATACCATATGTAGGTTTTAACCCCGTACAAAAATTACCTGCATATGAATTCTAAATCACAGAAAAATAAACAATGCGAGAGCATAACACATAAAAACACATATGCACAGAGTTTTTCCCCTGGATCCCAAAACCGGGACTACCAGCTTGATTTTTCATTATGTTCCTTTCAATGTTACAATACATATTTATACATGTCGAAGCATTCAATACCATGGACCGAAAACCATCGCGTCTAAAACCATGGACCAAAAACCATCGCATCCAAAAAACATGTGCGAAAATCACGCACGAAACCATAGGTGGGTCTGCCCAACCTAACATAGGGTCCAAAACCAAAATTTTCCGGGGCGCTGCCCCAGACCCCATAAAGTGGGGTTACGGGTACCCCTCAAACCCCCTGTTAACTATGTGGAAAGAATATAACACAACCCAACAAATGAGCCCAATACAATATCATCCAGCAAAACAACCCAATAACATTCAGAAATATGTTTCTATCATCAAAATATATTAAAGACAACTTTTTCCTTTTTGTGGTCAACTTCAGTCAATGGTCAAATTTCAATCAAACATCTCGGTTGCATGGAGGAGGAGATGTGCGAGTTATTGAATGCTCCCAGTCTCTCCCTTAAGCCTACAATCTAGCGAGTGTGATCTAATTTTTCATGTGACAAGCTAGCGACACCAACCCAAAAAACCTAAAGCAAATGTGACCTTGGACCCTGTAATTTCATACATTTGCGAACTTCTTTTGTCATCCCAGCCTTAGACCTGTGCAAACCAATCAATGAAGAACAGAAGAATATGATTGGTGATGTCCAAATGAGATTAAGGTCACTTGTATTTATAGGCTTCCAAGGGTGACCAATTTATCATTAGGATTGGCGTGTCCAAATGTGCATATGTGGACTTTTCTTCATAAGTACACTTTCTTTTGTCTAAATTCGATGATATTTAGGTCGATTTCGGTCCTCTCGAAAATAGAAATTCAATGTAATAATTGTCTCCATCAAATGAACTTTCCAAAGTGGAATTTGAGAATAGTTTCATAATTTAACATATTTTGCAGCCACATGTATGGGCTAATGATGTTGTTACAATTATGATATGTCATGTATTTCTTTCATTGGTCCATAGGATATTATCATAGAAAACATCTAGTTATTGATATATCCATATAAAATTCTCATGAATCAATGTACTTTTATTGTATGTATCTTTGGGCCATTTAGTCATGAATCATGAGGTCATGTTATGGTCATATATTGATCGTGTATGAGGTCCTATGTCACTACTATAACCATGTATGGACAATTTTATATGTCATTTAGTCATGGTCATGTGGATTATTCTTCCATATGGTGCTTTTATTTGTCGAAACAAAACATTGTTTACAACAGAAGCAATTACTACAGGTTGGAGATGACATGTGTTCAGAGGGAGCATCTATTTTCTCTTGTTACTTTAGTCATCCATTGTTGGCATTATGGTACACTTGGATGTGTTCATGGAATTCCTCATTCTATGATCATTATTATTGGGTTTTGGCCTCATTTTATGAGCAAAGAAATCAATGATGCATTTAGAGATGGTTGGTGGCTATTTCCATGTGTTTGTTGCTACTATGGAGAGTGATGGGTTGATGATCATGTGCATATGATTGCATATACTTGATATTGCTCATAGTTTCTATTATGATGTTGTTCGTTGATGCTTCTTACAATTATTCATGTTGTTGGATGTTGCTAGAGGTTGTCGGTTGGATATGCTCCTCTAAAAGATGATTGGTTTATTTGTTGCTTATTGTTGATATGGAGAGTATGGTCATTGGTTGATATGCATTATTTTTAGCCATGTATAGATATGTTGCTCCAATGATTTCATACTTTTTTTTTCTACCTTATTAAATGGAGTTGGCCCTTTTCCATTGATGTCAAAGGGGGATTGACAGAGGATATTGGTCTGAATTTTTTGTGTGGTTTCCATCAATGCCAAAGGGGGAGATTATTGCCTTTATGGTATGGATGGTTCCAACTAGATAATGTTACCATTGGTTTCATGATGGAAGCTAGCTCATGTTGGAATTAATGTCAATCCTATATATTCTAGTTGATGTTTGGATGCCTTCCTTGTAGCATTGTTGCAACTAGTTGATGTTGAAATTAAGCTTGTTGTGGCATTGATGTCAACCTTATGACGTCAACCTTGATGGTCAAATGATGGGAGAGATTGGTGATTTCTCATGTGTTAGTGGTATTGACATGTTTAGGACTATGGTAGATCAGGTCATTATGCCTATGTTCATGTTGATGACTTGTTGTAGCGGTGTGTTGACCTTATGATGATGTTGGAGATGTTCTTCAGTGTGCAAGAGGTATTACAGGTATGGTTAAATGTCTTGCAGCTTATGCAATTATTAGAGGGGAGTGGAGAACTTGTTGGTAGACAAGTTGACCCTTGTTTGTTGGCCCTTAGGTCAACTTGACAGTGGAACTTAGGATACAAGTTTGATCCATTTTCAGAGGTGTCAAATGATATGACAGAGTTTTGGAGGCATGTACAGGAGTTGGAGAAGGTAAGAAAGAAGTTGGAGGCATTTCTGAGCTGGAGATTTTGGGTTTTGTCCATCCTTTGCCCCAACCGCACGCATGCAGGATTGTGCATATGGTTGAAAGGCTCCAAGTACATGGAAACGAGCCTGTGCATGCAATTACAACCTAGATCAACTAGTTTTGTGCATGTGGTTATGTCTTTAGCTAGAGTTTCTCTACATTCCTCACACACTTCTAGATTATTTCAAATTGGAAATATCAAGAGGCTTCTATATTAATTGCAAAAGGTGGGAACTGGTTTGAAAGGTATTCCAATGGATGTGAATGCATTTAGTGCACAAGTAATGATGGTTGACGATTGATTTCATCAAATTTTTGCACTCTTGCTCGCAAACAAAGGTGATTTTTTCCCTTCATGTTTTATATTCTTCATTTTGGAGCTGGGTGAGGTTGATGAAGTTAATGTGTGAGTGAGAGAAGGATGCATAGAGGAGGTATGCTTCAGACCAAGTTATGATAGTTCTAATGGTAGTTAATGGGGAAAATCTAAAGCATGTTGTAGAATATATCAGATTTGTAGTTGTTATAGCAAACATTATTTGGGAGAGTTTTGCATGTTGTTGGATAGTGTTTTTGTTGGTGATTTGATGTTACATTATGGCCATTATTTTCTAGTGTAGAGAGTATGTTATTTGTGGCATTTTTGTGATATATTGATGGTGTCTTGTTGTTGGATATTGTATTGTAGAGCTAAATCAATTTGAGCAGAGCAATCTTGGATCTAGTATGAAAATAGATGAAACAAGGTCCACATAGAGTAGAGGAGTAGTGAATTCATGGGTGTGGAGCAGTGATTGTGAAGTTTCAATGAAAGGAATAGTTTCTCCATCTAATCGAAGTTGGATAGTCCAATCGGAGTTGGGCGAGGATTGTTGATCATGGTGGATTTCAACGGATGGTAGTCCATAGGTCCATGTGAGAACATAGTCTTTTGAGTTGATCAGTAGAATAGAGTCTCCTAGCTGATGGAATTCAGATGATTGTATTTTAGGTCGAATCCCCTTACTGATAGAAGTAAAAAAATCTATGTAAAAGACATATTTTGCTTGATAGAAGATTCAGAGCAGTGCAAGAACAACAAGGGTGGTTTTTTCTCCAGGGTTTCCAAGTGAAAAGGCTAGCATATCAAGGACTAAGGAGGAGTGTTAGTTACAAAAGATAGATAATCCAAGGATTTTTAAAATTTTAGATATCCACTCCACCTAGAAGATGTATCAACAATAGATGATCTCAAAGAAGTATTAATGTATCTTTTACACTTAGGAATTTACTGACTGAAATCCATTTTTGTAACCAAAAATCATGTATAAAAAAAATCCATTGAATGAAAAAGGAAGAGGGGAGAAGGGGGGAAAGAAATGTATTATAATATTGAATGCCATATTGAAAATTTATTCAAAAATATTTTTAATTAAAGGATTTCCCAATCAATACAATCTACTTGTTCAAGAGATATATGTGTTGTTATTGTATTAGTGTTAATGTTTGCAACACATAAGTCTAATGCATTTGCATATTTTTTTTCTCATAGAAAAATTGTAATTTTATTAATGAAAACAAAATTACATGTTGCAAATTCTGAGACACATTACATCGACAAGTCAATGACTGCAAATCAGGAGTTCAAAAAGAAAAGCTAATATAGAAATGGGGTGAAAATCATGGTTTTCTCCCCTTCTTCTTCTCAACCTTGTGCCACTACCCTTGAGACGACATCATAGATACAAGTGCAAGCAGGTTTTCAGTAGTAGGTCGAGGATTATCCTTATCAAAATCAGAGTTGTCTGGTGTATGTAGTCATTTGGATCCACTGGTATCCATGGTATCTTCCATCTTTTCCAGTTGTGATTCCATATGATGTTGTGGAGTTATCTCTTGTACTTCTAGTTCTTTATCCATATGATTGTTCTCATTAGGTATGGGTTCTTCCACATCAACTTCCTCCTCCTCATCAGGGCCTTGTGGGGGGAATTGCCAACCATTGGGTTGTTTCCCTATTTTCTTCCTTCTTCAAATGTATTTTTTGGCTTCAGAACATGTATTTTGTAGATGTCATGTTTGTCGGCATATTCTACATCTAAATGTTGTATTTTCATAATCTAGTATCTATGTCCAGCTCTGGTATCAAACAGAGTTTAAACTTTAGTATGATTTATAACAACTCTAATATGAAACAGTTCAATTCGCCTTCGGTCATTAGGAAGGGACTCATTTACAGAACTGGTGCCTTCATGCGATTCAAAATTGACATGAGGTGTAAGAGTACCTTTTGTTCCTGCTGTTGTGATCAATGCTTCATCTACCGAATCCAATCCAAGGTCTTGCTGCACAGTTGCCACTGTCTTCTACTTCCCCTTTCCTCCATACTTCTTTGGATGCTTTTCTGGGTGATGTTTCCACAGTGATCATCATCGTGGCCTTCCTTTTTGCAGTGAATGCAATACGGCCTTTCTCCTTCTTTGGATGGTACCGTCTTCTTCTCCTTTCCTTTCCATTTCGCTTTAGATTTTCCATTGGGAGGTTTGAACGGTGGTTTTCTAGAATGATCATCTCTTTCATTTTTTCCCTTGTTCTCAATATGAATTGCTTTCACGCTGGATGCATCAATAGTGGTTGGTTCAAACAACAACAATGAATGCCTAATATAGCTATGCAATGAGCCAATATACTTAGTTACAACTTTAGGTTTATCAAGTGCAATACCCAAATTAAGTGCTTGCTTCCTAAACTCCTCTATAAAACTCTGAACATCCTGACCTTTTCCTTCTCTTAAATACTGCCAATGCATTAAAGCTTTTTGCTTGTATCCTAAAGGATAAAATTTTTCCTTTAATACAAAAATAAAATCAGGCCATGAGGAAAAGAGGTTACCCACATTCTTACTGCGCTGCAATTTGCTCTCCCACCAAACGAGAGTAGTGTTGCTCAACCGTAGAGATGCCAAGAGAATTTTTACCTCATCCTCCATGATCTGCTAAATCTTTCAATAGACCTCAAATTTCCTAATCCAATTATTAAGCTTCTCTACATTACTTTCACCATTAAACATGGGAAGATCAAATTTAACATCTAATTTAAAGAAAGGTTTCTTAGATTCATCCTTTGAATTTCTACGATTATGGTGGTGAGAGGAAGGAGAACCTTCACTCGCTAAAGGAGAAGGAGGGGGTTATTCTCCACCATTCCCATGTGCTAAACCTTGTTCTTCTGCGTTCCTCTCCTCTGCTTTCTCCAACCTTAAAACCAATTGGCTGATATTCTCTACCATTGGATAGAAGGTCTTGCAGAAATTGTGCTCCTCTTCAAGATTAGCTTCATCTTCTGCCATGTTTCTCCTTTGTTGTGCACGCCCTGCTTCGGGATCAAAAGGCTCAAATTCCCCTTTGCCTCTTCGGAGTCTGTCTCTTGTTAGCATACAAACATGCAATTCACATCTAAAAAGACTTGCTCTAATACCACTTAATCCAGGGATCTTTTGCTTATAGATGTATGGAAAGAATCACATGTAGAAATTGCAGCTTAACATAGAAATCTAATGTACACAAGAAAAGAAGAAGGAACACATAAAGGCACAAAAAGAAGATAACAAGACTTGATAACAGAGTTCGTCCAACTCAAACTACATCTTTGGGCCCTGCTCGATCAATGGGGAGGCCTTCATATATTAAATGGAATGAAAAGAAGATAATTACAATCACTAACTACATAAAAAGAGGCTTATACCTCCATTTTCGAAAATGGCTGTGAAATGGAGACCTCAGATGGAGAAATGGGCAACACCAATGCGTCTATGGCATTGAGAGGGTTTGAAAACATATAAAACTTGTCCAAATCAGACAAAATGCACCACTGGCCACCTAAAAGCTCTCCTGCCTCAAACTACGTGCTGAAAATATTCCCCCTGCATTTTACTATGTACATTGGGCTTTATAATACAAGGCCGCTTCAAAATTGGGGGTTGTTTGATTATAATGGAAGGTTGTTAGAATGGATAGATTAATCGGGCATGATGAATCCGCCCTCCCCTCACAAAAACCCCAAAATTTTCCCTTTTCTGTTTAAATAGATAATACACAGAAAACACTAGAAAAACCAAAGTCCCAAACTTCAAAATATATCAAATCGGGCTTATAAACCCATCAGGTCTAGCCCCAATATCGCAATCAGCATATCGCTAGTGCAATAGTCTTATTAGCGAGTCCTACCGACCGCCGATCGTCGATCACCGATATCGGCATATTGCGTCGGCCTCCTTATCAGATCAGCGTATCACATCACTGCGACTCAGGGGTCCTGGTCCATGGTCCTACCGATCACCAATCAACCGATTTCTCTGATCACCAATCGTAATCGCAAGTTGTCTCTGCCCAATTCCGATATCGCACATCGCAGGCCCCCGATTCTGATTAATCGTAGATCGCTGATCGGGGGTTCCACTGCGCCTCCTTAAGTCTGCCCTTTTGGACCCTTCGATTGTGATTTGCCTTTATAAGGCTTACAACCATTTTTTAGGGAAAAACACCTCATTTTCAAAGGAATAAAGGCAAACTCTTTCTACCACAACTTCATCATCCGGACTCGGATTGGAATGTTGTTCACACTGTTGGAATCAGGGTGACGAGTACTTCGATATGATGTCAAGATACTTTCTTTTCTGCCACTTTGAGTTTTGAGATTTTCCATGCCACTGTATCCAAAGATCCACCTGGATCAATCCTCCCCATTGAGGAGCTTTTGGATAGCCAAAAGCTTTCATTAGTCAATTGGCAAGTGAGGGAATTGTTCCCTCACCCTTTCCTTCTCCAGCCATTTTTCCTTGTTGGGGTGCATTCCCTTAAAACCCACTCGAAGGTATTCCACATCTCCTCGCCGTGAAGTCCTAGTCCTTCTGACAAGGATGATGTCTTCAAGTAACTCATCGAGATATTATGGAGTAAAATCATCAACTGTAGGAACTGTGCCCACCTTATCTATCTCCATGATCAATGGTGGCACATACAGCTTTAAGTTCTCTACATTCACTATTGAGTACATCTGCATATATATCGGCAAATCAAGATGAAAGGCATTGTTTCCAATCTTCTCCAATATGGTGAATGGACCATACAGGATGGGTTGCAACTTCTTCCCTTCTCCATTCATCCTATCCTTGTTGATGTGGAACCACACTTTGTCGCCCACTTGGAATTGGTGGTCGACTCGGTGTTTGTCATGTAGAGCCTTGTAACGGGCTTGAATTTTCTCCAACTGCTTTTGTACTGCTTGGTGAATCAGCTGGATTCGTTGAATGAACTTCTGAGCTTTATCCCTATCATTACATTCACTGGAGCCATCTTCCCTTCTAAAGACCATATCAAAAGGGTCCTTTGGAAGGTAACCAAAACATGTCTCAAATGGTGAACGCTGCATAGATGAATGCACGGCTCGGTTGTAGAAATGTTGTACATATGGGAGATGCTCATCCCACAACTTGGGATGTTTCCCACAATAGCCTCATAGAAAATGTACCATAGTACGGTTGACAACCTTTGTCTATCCGTCAGTCTGCGGATGAAATGTCATGCTTATTTTCAATTTGGTGTCCATCATCTGTTGGAAATAATACTGAGAGGGGGGGGTGAATCAGTATTATCACATTAATAAAACATTTCCAAATTCTGATTCATATATGCTACTTCCACAACTTCTTATGATGAGTTCAGTAGAACATTATCAACCATATTATCTGTTAACAGATGCAGTAACATAGAATAGAACATCACACATAAGGCACACACATGAACACCATGATATAAGGTGGAACCCCAATGCGGGAGAAAACCACCTGCTGCAAGTCATCTCAATCTTCTTCTTAATAAGAAAATCCTTTTACAATATTTGTACTGGTGCAGTCTTATACCAGTACGGGAGCTACAACCCCCTTTGCTCTTGTACTAGCCGATCCATTTACTAGTACGTAGGCTGCTACCTGTTACAATGCTCCAAAGATTCCCCTTTGCTTTTGTACTAGCTTAAGTACTAGTACGTAGGCGCCGGCCTACAATCTTCTCTCCTCCAGGTACCACGTTTTATCAATTTTCACACTGGATACACTGAAGCACAACACATAATCTGAAAGGCCATGTTTCATCCAATTTTCATACTGGACCCATAAACAACAAATGATCATCAAGTACCAGTAAGTCACCCAGATAACCAGATCCACAATAACAGTAAACTAAACCCAGAACACCTTATCAACAAAAATCAGTCAACAAAAGATCTTAAGACAGATACGCAATTTCCTTTTCTCTGGCCTGCGTCGATACGCACTTCACCTTCTGTGGCGTCGCGCACCTCCGCAGCTGCGCCCTCTGTGGCGCCACGCACCTCCGCAGCTGCGCCTTCTGTGGCGCCTCCGTGGCGTCTCCGCACTGCGCCTTCTGTGGTGCCTTCGCACTGTGGCTTCTGTGGCGCCTCCGTGGCGTCTTCCGCACTGCGCTTTCTGTGGCGCCTCTGTGGCGTCTCCGCACTGCGCCTTCTGTGGCGTCTCCGCACTGCGCCTTATTTAGATCTAGACATTACTCCAAGAGATCATAGTCTTTCAGATCTAGCTCTCATAAGATGTTCAACCCAAAACATGCCCAAGCCAAATGATCTCCTTTGCTTTATATAGGCAAGCTCTTCCTCAAATCATGGATCATGGGGCTCAATAATAATAATAATATAAAACAATACCACGGGCCAAAACCATAATAACACAATACCGTCGGCTAAATACCAAGGGTTAAACATAAGGAACCCCACGTGTGCGTGCTTTACTGCTTTGAAGTGTGTGCACTGGGGGTACGCACCTCAGCAGCTGCGCCTTCTGTGGCGCCTCCGCACTGCGCCTTCGGTGGCGCCCCTGTGGTGTCTCCTGTGGCGCCTCCGCACTGCGCCTTCTGTGGCGCCTCTGTGGCGTCTCCTGTGGCGCCTCCGCACTGCGCCTTCTGTGGCGCCTCGCACCTCCACAGCTGCGCCTTCTGTGGCATCGCGTACCTCCGCAGCTACGCCTTCTGTGGCGCCGCGTACCTCTTATTTTCTTCAATATTTGATAGCAGATCACCAATCTCTGCTGCTGACTTGAAGTGCTGTGATCTATCACCTGAATGGGTTGCCATCAAGGACAACACTTTAGCCATAATGCCAACACATTGTTCTCTAAATTAATTTGATATTAATTTATAACATGCTTGTATTGAAATCACACCACTGATGGTAAATTAATTTATAACATGCTTGTATTGAAATCACACCATTGATGGTTGATTTGAATGAACACTGAATTATAATAAATTTTGGAATTGAACGCTGAATTATAATAAATTTATTATCATTTGTTCTGATTTAACAAATGAATTATGACACATTAATTCAGATAGATTTACCATTATTTTGTGGTTATGACAGACTTGCGATTTACTACGATAAATTGCTATCCAAAAGCCACAGCCATAGCCACAGGTGTTCTTTTGTGCAGTCCCATCAAAGAAGCCCATAGGATATTCCATTTGCAAGTTGATTTGCTTGTGTTGTCTGATTCTGAAGCATGTGGGTTGTGTGCGTTGGACACCTAATCCTAAATGGGTTAGTGTGGAAGTTGAATGGACAAAAGCAGTCCAAGAGACCTTGGGATGTGAATCCCAACGGTCACCATATTGTACTATAAATGTATATCAATTGTTAATAAAAATCGAATTGCATGCTTTATCTTTTACATTTCTCTCGCTCCCCATGTGTGTTTAACATGGTATCAGAGCCATGATGTGTGGCCTGTTTTCTTTCTTAGGGTTCATCCTTTAGTTAAAAAAATGAGATGTTGTTATTCCCTGAGCAACTGGTCTGAGCTGCCTTGAATAGCGCTGGCCTAGCCTTCATTAGCTGCGCTCTGTCTGCCACACCTGCGCTGCCCTGACATATTTATGATTTTTCTGTATACGCTGTGAATCTGACATGTTATCAGATGCGTTTTCATAAAAACATTGCTCCTCTTGTTGCTGCTGCGCTGCCCTGACATATTTATGATTTTTCTGTATACGCTGTGAATTTGACATGGTATCAGATGCGTTTTCATAAAAACGTTGCTCCTCCTGTTGCCGCTGCGCTGCCCTGACATATTTATGATTTTTCTGTATACGCTGTGAATCTGACATGTTATCAGATGCATTTTCATAAAAACGTTGCTCCTCCTGTTGCTGCTCCGTCAGCCTAATAGCACTGCTTCTCCTGCTGCTGCTCTGCCTCTGTCCGTCCAGCGCTGCTCTGCCTCTGTCCAGTGGTATTGCCTGTGTCTGACATATAATTGGCCGCCCAACCCGCCATGTCCTGTTGATGGTAACACTGTTAGCCGTGCATCTATAACAAAAGGGATGAGTCATAACTGGCCGCTACCTACTTTTAACGTGTAAAATTCATGTTCGATGTAACAAAAAAAAAATCCATAGAGGAGAGATGAATTTTCAAGACGGAATGCATGAAAGCAAGGAATTCTTCATCCTGCAGTGAAGTCCAATGCAAATTGTGCATAATGTTCAGTCGTTTCTTCATAAGCTATCGATGCTCTCAGCGCTTATTCCAATAAGTGAGTGTGGCGTGCGAGCAAATTGCGGTTTCTGTTTCTGTAAAAAGTTCTTACAGAGAGTTTGAAGAAGTTGAAGATTGAAGAAGGCTCACTAGAGAAACGATTTCCCTAGTCATTGAGAAATCAATTTGCTGGAGGAAAGGGTAAAAGAGGCACTGTTTCAGTTTTAGATGATCTCCGGAAATCCATCTGCTCAGTTATGTTAATGCTTTGGAGGATTCATGGTTTATTCATACCTTAAAAAGCGCTCTTTAGATTATTTTCAGCAAGTCAGAGCTAGAACAACTTTGAGAATGTGAAGATGGGTGCCTTCATGAGCCTTACGCTCAGATGTCATTTGCGCATGTGTTCGACTGAAAGTAAAGGAGTGTTCTTTTGTTTCAGAGTTCATCATAGTTGCGGGTTGGTATAACATCATCTTCCAGAGTAAAACGAGCCTGTAATTATAGCCAGGTCAATCTATTTTTCCTCTCTCTCAGTCGTACTTGATGAGATCATCATTGTGTACAGTTCTCAACATGGTAAAAGAGCACTGAGCTACACTCCATACTGTCACTGGTTCCATGGGTCGAATTTATGAAGAATGGTGGACAAGATTTGAAGGGTGAGCTGAGCCGTGTTTCCCTTTACAATCGCTGGACATTTCCACATTTTCGTACGTAGTCTTGTGTCAACATTGCATCCGATTGTACGCCGAGGACAAACGATCTCAGCAAATTGAGATAAAATCCAAAGCATATGATAAAGCTGATCAAGATTCAACTGTTTCAGCCATTCGAACCTTTGCTCTTTCGCGTTCTGTACGTGGTGACATGATCGAAACGTTGGAGCAGGCGACCTAGCATCAGGAATACTCTGGTTACTTCATGCATGATGTAAGAAATTGCATTTATATGAGTATATGTACAGTTGAGACCCTCCGCCAACAATCTGCGAAGCATTTTTAGTCCTTCCAGTTTTGGCCTCGAGTCCACTATCACGACACGGAAATTTCTTCCTAGCTCATGAGCATGTAATAATATCATCTCCACCACACAAGATGATCCAAAAGTAAGTAATACATCTCCATCTCTGACTTTCGTCACTGCATGCTTTACAATGACTTTGTCAGCCAATACAATCTTCTCATGTATAAACCGATTGATATCTAAGAGAAGAGAGGACTTTGCTTCTGACTCCGAAAGAGTCACTGCTAACTTTGCAATCCGTGCTTTCAAGAACTTAATGGCATTACCCATGCTAATCGAAAGAGGTCTACAATATAGCTATTATTTTTTGCAGTCAAGTCGCGTACAAAGCTTTTTTCCGGTGTAGTGTAGTCTTTAATAGCCTCTTGGAATGCAGAAAGCATGGCACTACCGCTTTTATTTCAGTGCTTTCTCAGCTTACTGTAACAAATGAGCCAGCAAGCATGGTATCTCAAATATTGAAGTGAACTATTGTTTTCTTTGAAGAGAGTGGCAAGATCAGAGAAAACTGATTTGTACCCCAGTCAAAGCATATGAGCATTCAAGTCCTGTCCATGACAGTGTTATAATTATTGAAGTTTGCAGTTGCTGTCTTTACATATACCATTTTGCATTGGGAATCTACTTTTTGAGTTTCTCTCCAACAGTTTAAGCTCAATATTTTTAGCCAAATTTTTAAGTGGTATATGTTGAAAGTTTGCCTTAGCGGTTGCTCCAAAGCCTACCATTAAGACTTGATATTGTTTGTAGAAGAAGATATTGCATAATTGCTCACACTCTTTGCCCACAGCTAAGAAAATGTCTAAGCCTGAAAGAATATTAGAGTTATTGAGAACTCTAATCGTATCCACTGCTGACAGCACTATCATAATCAATAAAAACATTATTGCTGACATTCAAAAATGTATACAAAATGCACAAGAAAAGATAGAGTTTTTGCAGCTTGAATCACAGCTACAACAAGAAGAGCTACATCAAAATAGACACCATTCTAAACCTGTTTTTGTTCAGAACATTGAGACACCCACCTATCAGCGGCATGTTAATAATGTTACAGTTCATCTAGATAAAGCAGCAGTTGTACATGCAGATGCAGAAACTTAGTCTGCACTTCCCAAGCCCACCATCAGACCTTGGGAACAGCTTGTCCACAACAAGCACAGAACTAGTCTTGGATATGACAAGGACTTGTCCTTTCATATTCCAGACTACTCAAAGCCCATTCAGTTTCAGAGTGTTGGATTCATTTATGACAGTTAACCTGCTCCTTATATCATTTCAGCTCCAGTTGTTCCAGACTTTGCCCCTCTTCCACAGCAACAACAACAACAACAGATTGTGAAATGCCAACACTGTGACCGAGTTGGCCATCTGAAAGATCACTGTTTTGATCTTCATCCATGTAAGCACTGTCATAAAACCAGTCATTCTTCA
>APFE030169066.1:216612-267906 GCA_000404065.3 Pinus taeda
GTGGAAGTCGAATGGACAAAAGCAGTCCAAGAGACCTTGGGATGTGAATCCCAACGGTCACCATATTGTACTATAAATGTATATCAATTGTTAATAAAAATCGAATTGCATGCTTTATCTTTTACATTTCTCTCGCTCCCCATGTGTGTTTAACAGTGTGGAGTGTATGGAAAGATTGGTGATGATTTTTTCAAAAACCAGAGAAAGATCTTTTGAGGAATTCTGGAAAATGTACTTATTTCTCCAATTCCAAATCCAAATCGTTTAGAAAAGGAAAAGTGAAATAATTGTCCATATAGATTTCTGAGTGCTCCACTATTTCAAAAATCCACAATGCTATCACGTTGAACACGTTGAATATAAGGAAAACCAATATATGATGAAAGGTTTTTTTCCATACCTGTATTGTATACTGATATTTGTTCTCTGAATTAATTTGATATTAATTTATAAGGTGCTTGTATTGAAATCACACCACTGATGGTTGATTTGAATGAACACTGAATTATAATAAATTTTGGAATTGAACGCTGAATTATAATAAATTTATCATCGTTGTTCTGATTTAACAAATGAATTATGACCAATTAATTCAGATAGATTTACCATTAATTTATGGTTATGACAGACTTTGGATTTACTACGATAATATGCTTGTATTAGAAATGACACCAGCGATGGTTGCAATTACTGATGGTTGGCCACTGAATTTATAATGTACTCGTTTGAAATCAGATGGTTATGATAGATTTACGGTCGACCATTGAAATATGTTTGTATTTGAAATCAGGTCAATGATCGCTATAATTTTTTTGCTGAAGCAAGAGTAGGACCTTCTTTAACATTAATAAAATACAGAATTTACAAAATGCCATTCAGAAAAGTGGCGAAAGAGCACTGCCTCCCAAAGGAACCGAGAACTAGACAAGGCAAAGGACTCGGTCCAAAAACCTAACCTATCAAAACCTCCACGCTGAACAGGAATAAATAAAAAATGAAACAAGGAAGTGGATGGACCAGATCCAAGGAAAAAGGCCCCACCGGACCTGCAGAGAATTGAGCCCCAAAGAAACTATACCACAAGGAGGGGCTCGCGCCAAACTTTCCGAGAAGCGAAACTCACACCAGATTCAACAGGGAAGCACCAACGGGCTCTATCCAATGGTTCTGAACAAAAAAACTCGAGGCAAGATGCACGTACCTTAATGGGCCCCGCCTCCAACCTGCTCGACTCATCTCCGCCGTAGCATAACTAAAATGGATCTAATAGTCAAGGGTCAAAACTCACCCACCAAGAAATCCGGAAAAAAGCGTGCGATGAGGGCCCCACCAAATAGCACGATCGATCTTGAGCGTTGATTTTCCCTCGCTCCATCGGATGGCTGAGCCAAATATCGCGCGTCCAAAGTGAACGGCCTTTAGGTAGCGGGGAAAGAGGTATTATGAACGGGCCCATATCCACGTGTCACACTCTCAGTGGCATCGTTGCCAAAAAAAAAAAACTACTTTTGACTTAAAAGCGGTGCGACGCAATGACCCCACTCCCAAGGCGGTTTTAACCGAGGCAAATGGAAAAAGTGGATGATGCGTAAAAAAATCAACGGTCAGGAAACTCTTACGACGGTCGCGGAGCATAATCCTGACGTGGTCGACTTTGCCGCATACCTAGTTATACCTTTCATCGTGAACTTATCTATCCAACCTAAAGAAGCCCTCTGACCATGTTCCATTACTGGTTTGAATCTGTTCTTTTGCTTCTAAACTCTGCTTTGTCCTCCTCCGCTTGGTTATGACAAAGTTTCTTCAGATTGCTCTGATCCATAGTGCTCCACTTCCTTAAAATTGCTCTGTCCTTGTAGCTGACACCTTGATTTGCAAGAATGTCTACCAATTTGTTGGCTTTTCTCCTCACATGAATAAATCTGAGAGTGCGAAGTTCCCGTAGATGTTCTTGGATCCTGTGCAGAACCTGAGTTAACCTCCAGTGTTTAGTGACCTTTTCCGGCCCTGTACCATCACTGATTCTCTTGGCAACATTTATGACCAACTCTAAATCCGCTTCTATTATGACATTTTGACATTTGTTATGAATAAAAAATTCTAAGCATTGTTCTAATGCCATTAGTTTAGCCATATTGTTAGTGGCTTTTCTTAAGTGTCCATGGAAGAGGAAGATTATGCTTCCTGAATCTTCCCTTAGAACTCCCCCAAAGCTACCCACCCCCGGGTTGCCTTTAGAAGCTCCATCAATGTTGAACTTTAGAAAATCTTCAGGGGGAGGATGCCAGTATTCCTCCCGCTTATTGCACATACTTGCTTCTCTGTCTAGATCTTGAGGAATAAGCCCCTGCAAGTCTAACAACAAGAGGATTCTCAACTCTTCAACTGAGGGAGGATTTTTGGGGAGATTTCTAATTGTGGTGCCCACTGTCTCTTTAAGTTGTTTTGCTATCAGCTTCACCAGGCTAAGAGGGACAGTCTTTACCTCTTTGAATATTCTCTTGTTCCTTTCTTTCCACACATTCCATATAATGAAACTTGGCAAGAGATCCCAGGCTGAATTAAGAATTTCATTAGTAGAAGAATTGTTCCTCGAGTTTATGAGAGTGTTAGCAATACTTTCTTTGTCTCTGTCAGACTTCTTGAAAATATTAGTAAAAAAATCCCAAATTCTGTCGGTGTAGATACAACTGTTGAGAAGATGCTGAATATTCTCCTCATGGGTCTCACAGAGATGACATCTGGAGGGGCCCAACATGCCTCTCTTTTTAAGGTTGTCCCAGGTGAATATCTTGCTGTGGTGAACTAACCACATGAAGAGTTTGATTTTCATCCAACCTTTGTGTCTCCAAAGCTTCTACCAAGTTTTATTTGGAGCTTGGGGTTCTTGATCAAGGAGAAAACCTTTAGCTTCCTTAATATTAAAGTTGCCCTCGTTGTTGTTACCCCATCTCAGTTGGTCATGCCCTTTCGCTACTAAAATTATTCTCTGATCTAGCATTCTTTTAAGGGACTCTGCTTGACTGTTGTGGGTCCTTTGCTCTCTGCCCTCAATTTTTTTCCAAATTCTCCATTTACCAACATTATGTGGATTCTCCCAAAAGTCTTTCACTTTTACTAAACCTTGACTCTCAGTCTCATGCTTGAGGCCTAGAAATTCTTCCTTCAGTAGATTTGGTTCTTGCTTCCATTTGTCCTCCCATAAAAGTGCCAGATCTCCCTCTCTGATTTCCCAGGAACTATTTTTTTGAACCACTTCTCTATTCGCCCAGGCCTTGTTCCATATGGGTGAGCCTTTCCTAGTTCATGTCATACGAATGATTTCAGAAGCCGACCAGTCATTGGCATATTTTTCCTTCTAGATGCTCGCCCATTGAGATTTAGGATCCTTAACCCACCTCCACCAGAGCTTGGCTCCAAGAGCCTTGTTGAGAATCTCAGGATCGTCCAAACCCAGGCCTCCTTGGTTCTTGGGTTTGCAGATCTTTTCCCACGAGACTAAGGCCCATTTTTTCATTGTTTCTTCTTTGCCCCAGAGAAAATCTCGTTGGATATTCCGAAATTGCTGTAAGACTCCTATTGGAGCTGGGAGGGCTGATAGCATAAAGATTGGGATCACTTGGAGAACTGCTTTAGTAAGAACCAATCTACCAGCTAAATTTAGAGATCTGTTTGTCCATTTCTTGACCTTGTCTTGCATTTTAGTTACTAGAGGATCCCATAAACCCTTGTGACGGGGTTTAGCTGTAACAGGAACTCCCAGATACTTAGAGGGAAGGGATTCTCTTTGAAAGCCTAAAATTTTGGAGACATTTCTCTGTATGGCTATGAGTGTTAAAGAAAAAGACTTTTGATTTGGAAAGGTTTACTTCCATACCTGTGGCCTTCGCGAAGTCATTTAAAATTTGTTTGTAAGCAAGTGCTTCTTTAACTGTGGGAATTCCCTGTAGCATGGTATCATCTACAAACTGTTGATGAGTTAGAACTTGCCCATTCTCTGAAAGTTGGAGTCCCTGAATTTTTCCCATTACTCTTGCATGCTTGATGGACCGCCCCAGCCCTTCCATCATGAAGATGAAGAGAAAAGGCGAAAGTGGATCTCCCTGTCTAAGACCCCTGGAAGGGAGAAAAAGTTCAGAAGGAGAGCCATTCACTAAAATTGAAACGTTGGAAGAAGTCACAAGGGCCATGACCCATCTAACCCAATTATGATCAAAACCAAACGTTGTGAGCACTTTTTTGATGTAAATCCAGTATACTTTGTCATATGCTTTCGCTATGTCCAACTGCATGATCATGCCCGCTCTCTTGCTGCAATTTAACAAGTGCACCACCTCGTGAGCTTGAATTATGTTGTCCAGAATTTGTTTTCCTTCTACGTACCCTATTTGTTCCCCGAGATGAGCGTGGGCAGCAGGGGTTTAAGTCTGTTAGCCACAACCTTGGAAATTATTTTGTAGACCACATTGCATAAGGCAATGGGCCTATAGATCTTGAGAGCTTGAGCATTACCCTATTTTGGAATAAGCGCAATGAAGGAGGTATTGAGAGCTTTCAAAATGGTCTTGTTCCGCCTGGAGTCTTCGACAATCTCAACAATATCCCTTTTAACAATATGCCAGGCTTTGAAGAAATCCACATTGAATCCGTCTGGACCTGGTGCCTTGCCATTTTGCATTTCCTTAAGGACCTCACTGATCTCCTTTTCAGTGACAGGTCTGTTGAGATTACAATTGTCCTCTCTGGATACCAGTTTAGGAATATGTTCTATTAAGTTCTTAATGAACGGTTCTCTTCCTGAAAAGTTTTCCTTGGCAATGCCCTGAAAATGCTTTACTAACACTGCATCTATCTCCTCATGGGATTGGAAAATTTGGCCATTCTCATTCTTGATCGAAGAGATTCTGTTGTGATTTTTGTTCGCAATGGTAGATCTGTGGAAAAATTTAGTATTTCGTTCTCCTTCTTTTAGCCAGAGAACCCTAGATTTTTGTTTCCAAAAAAATTCTTCTTGATTACACAGCATTTCCCATTCTTGGTGATATTTCTCTGCTTGTTCATTTTTGTCTTTATCAAAGCCATTCTTGATCAGAACTTGGTTGAGCTCTAGGATTTTGATTTCTACAATTTTTTTACTTGTGAAAATATTGCCAAATTCCTTCTGGTTCCATTCCTTTAGCTTCCGCTTGATGTTTTTTAATCTCTTGTGTAACAGGTACATGGATGATCCCTGAATCTATAGGTCTTCAGCCCACCATTTTTCAATGTTGCTGATAAAATCCAGGTGTGAAAGCCAAATATTCTCAAACCTAAATGGTTTGTTTCTTGGGGTACCAATGCCCTTGATCTCCATTTGAATCGGCCAGTGATCTCAGCCTCCAAAAGGAAGTATATCTGCTGTAATTTCCTAGTCTAGAAGCATGAGCTCTTCCGCGATCATGAATCTGTCTAGCTTTGAAGCTACCTAGGAATCCCCTCCTCTTTTATTGTTCCAAGTGCAAAGACCATTATTTGTCTCAATGTCCACTAGCTTCATGTTTTCAGAAAAACTTTGGAAAGCTGAGGAATCTTTGTTTAGTGCTCTTGTGCCCCCTTTTTTCTCCGAGAGAGATCTAATCATATTGAAATCTCCTCCTATAACCCACGGTATCCCTGCAAATCTGTTTCGAAGGTCCACTAAGGACTCAATAAACTTGATTTTGTCCTCTAACATTTGTGGGTCGTAAACATTCATTACAAGATAAGTCTCCCTGTCTCCTACAGGTTGAATGACAATTGATAAATAATTCCTCGTTGCTTCCGCATTAATAATACCTATTTTATGGGGATTCCATAGGATGAGTATACCCCCTGCTGTATTTTTTTCTTTGACTTCTATAAACTCATATCTGCTAAGCCACTTACTATGGATTTGTCTTATCTTTTGAACAGAGCTTTTCGTTTCTTGGACAAAAATTATGTCTGGAGCTACCTATTTCATTCTATTGTTCAACATTCTCTGTTTTCTTTTACTTCCTAGACCTCTGATGTTCCAAGTTGTAAACTTCATAATTACAGATTGGTAAAGGAGTCGCTCGTTAGGTCTTTCATCTTACCTGAGTCTATCATGAGCTTCCCACATTACATTAATAGCTCGTTCTGCTTCTTTCTGGCCCTTTTTTTCCCTAGGTTTCTTGGAGCTAATACCAGAGTTTATTTTACCACTTTCACTCCCTGCTTACCCTGTCTTTCGTTGTTGTGATCTTCTCCCAAGCCCTTTGTCTGAGTTTTCCATATGAATAGCTTCTTTATTCGATTGCATTCTTCTTGTGGTAGAGATTCTACTCCATTAGTTGTTCCCTTACTCAAGAACCCTTCTAGATCTAGATTTTCTTTGTCGAGAATCTCTTGTAACTCATTGTCTTCCATTTCCATCTCGCTCTGGGTCATCTCCTGATCCATATCCATCTCTGGTTCACTCATCATTATCTCTTTATGTTTTTCCTTTACCTGCTCCTGAACTTGTTCTTCCTCATTTTCCTGTTTATCATCTTCATCCTTCCCAACTTGATTTTTAACTGCTGCGTCCTCCTCCTCTTCAAGAACCTGGAACTGATTTTGCCTCACTTTTTGGTCTCCACTTTGGTGCTGTTTTGGCCCCTTTTTGTCGTTTTTACCTTTGTGAGTTACTTTATGAAAGCCATCTGTTTCTTTCATTATGTTAGGTTTGCTTTCGTTCTCTGGTTTACTAAGAGGACAATCTCTCAGAAGGTGCCCGTGTTCATTACATTTTCGACATCTAAATGGAATATGCTCGTAGTCAACCATCTGCACCCATTCCTCATCATAAACCTCCAGTATGAACTCGTTTGGAAGAGCTCTAGATAGGTCCATTTCTACACAAACCCTAGCAAAGGAGGTATATTTTCCCCTTCTTGTTGCTTCAGAAGTTTTAACAAACCTTCCTAATTTATTTCCTATGGCTGTTAGTGATTCTATTTGCCAATAATCCAAAGGTAGCGAACAGAGTCTTACCCAAACCGGCACTGAGGTAAAGGTTTCCCGCTCCGGCATGAAGTTCATCATCCATGGCTGCATGTAGAGCCCTGCTGCTGCATAGAAGTAGGGCCCGCCTTCAAACACTCTGTCTTTGTCCTCAATGTTTGCAAACACCACAGTGAAAAAACCCTTGGATCCTAGATGAAGATCAATGCTTCCTTTAGGTTTCCAGTGGTATCTGATCCATGTTTGTAATGCCTTTTTGGTGGGCCATAGTCCCATGAATTTGCATATGATTGCATACGTCTGCATGTGCTCTCTGTGGGCTTGCAGCTCAGGGTTATTTAAGATAACTCTGGGAGTGACTTCAGCTTTGGGCTTGCATGGTCCCTTTTGTTTCCTATCTTTTGTTCCCTGCTTTTTGTCATTTTCCTCTGTCTTTTGTGTCAACATTCTCCTTCTCCTTGTTACTTTCTATTTCCTATTCCCTATTTCTTCCTCCTTCCATAGTTTTGTCTCTGTCTGATTCTGGAGGGGCCTCGCTCTTGTTAAGCACGACCTCTCTGAAGGAGGGAGTGGAGCTCCCTCCCCTGCCCCCGTCCATGGCGAAAATCCCACACAAAAACCCCTCCATTTCAGTTTTCTGCTCTTCCGCTCCTATGATGATCTACTAGTGTCAAGTAAAGAGCCGAGTATTTTCCTGCAAAAACCAATGATGGCTATAATCACTCATGGTTTATCACTGAATTTATAATGTGCTGGTTTGAAATCACATTGTTATAGATTTATGGTTTACCACTTAAATATTGCTATAGATTTATGCTTTAACATTGAAATATATTTTTGGGAATTGTTTAACTATTTTATATTTTTGAGTTTTTAGTTGGAATTTAGAGGAATAATTTTTGGCTACTTCATATTTTTGTTACTTAAAATCTATTTTTGAATATTTAAATCAATTCAGTGAATTGAAAAACCTCTGAAGCACTTAGATTCTTTAGAGTTCACAAATCAAACTTGTGATTCCAACAAATTTATGTCAAATTTTAGGCATATTTGACTGAAAAAATATATTCCTACAAACCCCAAAACCTAGAACAGTCAGACTAAGCCATATGGCTGTGTTTGAAATTGCACCAACAATAACTGTAACCATTGATGGTTGACTACTGAATTTACAATGCGCTTGTTTTTGAAATCACATCAACAATGGCTGTACTCACTCATGGTTGATCCGCAATCAATATTTCTGGAGTTACATGCTTCAGAAATCCAACGACAACATATACCAGCCTTACATTAATGAAGCTATAGCTCCAGAAGTATTGATAACTATGGTTGATCTAAATTGACCACTGGTTATATTGATTAATGGTTGATCTGAATTGAAATTTATCATAGACTTATGGTTGACTACTGAAATGATTAAAAACATCCTGCATCATAATATTTTAATAAAAAACATAATGAATTAGTAGGTTAAAAAGCGTAAGAGCACTTTAAAAAGCTTATTTTTCGAAGCATTAAAAATTAACAAAGGAGACTATAAATTCATAGAACTACTGTGAGGAAATGTTTAATTACCATATGCATAAATAAAACAATTGCCATTTAGGCTCTTCTACTATAGGCTCGGATCACAATCTTCTCACAAAAACAAAAATAAAGAAAAACGAAGAGTACAGATTTATCAGCATCCCCCTGCACTTTTTGGCCAGTTGCTATGGCTAATCTCATCATCGGTTATTAGTCGTATAAGCCCTGTGATAGTGGCCGGGAGCTGAGACCCTGCCACTTCTTCCTTTGTAGTAAAAATTCCTGTACTAACAGAAAATAGTTTATTTTAGCTTCATCAACCCGAACATTTATTCTAGTGTGGATGTTGAGTGACTACAATTACACACTTCACACTTTTTTAAAGTTTAGGATAAATCTTTAGGGACTACATATACACACTTCACATTTTTTTTCTTTGCGATAGTCCCTTTTGTGATGATTTTCTTTGGCTTTGCTTGAGGATTGATAAGCATAGTGGTCCTCTCTCATGAATCATGTGGTTGATTTTCTTGGTTGATTTTTTGTGGAGATCTTTACTGTGTATGAGGCTGATTTGTCCAATGGTTCGAGTGGACACCACCCATCCTTGGGGACTAAATGAAGTAAGATAATTAGAAAAGAGTGCAACTAGGTTAATATATATATGCAAAGCAAGAGGAATGTTAAATTACTAAAATTTGACCAAGAAACTTGGAATTATTATTATTATTATCGATTAAATTACAAATTTTAATTAAAAATTATAATAAATTAGTTGGTTAGATTAATAAATATAATAATTTACAATAAGTAAATAAATTATAAAACTTAAAAAAAGGCAGATCATCAAAAAGAGGAAAGTTGAGAGGGGGTTTAATAACAAAAGTTTATTTCTATTAATTTGATAGGGAAAGGAGGGCTCAAAGGAGGAATTAAATGAAGAATAGACAATAGATAGAATTATTGTGTTATTACATTTGATGAAAGGAAATTTAAAAAGAATTAAGAAGAAAGGTACGGGGAGAAGATAAAACATGACGGAGAAGAGATTAGGGGATCAGGGGGTTAAAATAAATAAGACAAATAAGTACATAAGAACAAGATAACCATAAGGAAGGAAAGCAAGGTTGAAAAACATCAATGTTGTAAGTGTGGGGGTGGTCGGTGAAGGAATCAATTAAGAAAATAATTAGAAAATAAAGAGGTAGAGGGTTAGGAGGGGATGATCAACGATTAAGGCTTCGAATGAGATGTTTCCAAGATTGGATTGGCTTAACTTGTAGCCATCTTCTTGATTAAAGTTATTTGTGTGCTTTTCGACTTTGAGGGCTTCACCAATGATTCAGGTGGAATAAAAGGGAGCACATGCAAGGATTTTTTTGTTTGGTCAAAGCATATAAGGTGCTTAGAATTATTAGTGTGCTCAACAAATGCATATTTTGAAAAATGATTATGAGTAGTATTGACTATATGTTTCTTTAGTCGAGCTTTAACAACTTACTAGTTTGGCCTATATAAGAATTTATGCACGAGCATGAGATTTTATAAGCCCTAGGGCCCGAAAATGGATTAAATTGATCTTTAGGAGATTTGAATAATTTTTTAAAGTCTTGTAGGGTTCGAAAATATTTTTAATGATATTCTTGGCTAATATTTTAGAGATGTGATCAATGATAACTAATTTTATTGATGCAAACAATTCCTTCTTTATACTTTAATCAAGAAGTAGCAATACATGAAAAACTTCAACAATTAATTCTTCAACAAAAGTAGTAAATTGAGATCACAGTAGACAATGAATAATGGATAATAAACAAGAGACAACATACACTAGTATTAGGCTCATAGCCAGGGAAAAACCCACAAGGGTAAAACCCAAAATTCTTTCCTTATGAGAGAGAGATTATGTCCGTCAAAGTTACATCAAAATGTTCCAACAAATCCAATCTGCCTTTAATGAAATATTAGCCCAATTATGTCAATATATGAGCTCCAAATTCATTGTACTAGACTGCTCAATAAGGCCGAAATTAGGGCTTGTAACCACTGTTATTGGATGCCGAAAATAGTGTTGTAGTTACCATAGAGATATCACATAAGCAAAACCAGAGCTTGAGGGGGGAGGGCCAAAGGTTGCTTTGTGGGAGGGTATCAGGTTGCTTGGAATGCCTTGTTGATTTCAAAGGGGGAGTATCAGTTGTTTTTAAGGGCTTTAATTGTGATTAGTATCAGTTATGTGTTCGTAATAGAACTAGAACCAAAGGGTTCATTGTGTTCCCCCTAAAATTTGAACTCTTGCAAATTGGAAGCATTATCAAATGGATGGAAATATCATTGAGTAGTGTATTTTCTTTGCATTGCTGAAACTCTAGTTGGGTTTCTGTGCATTAACTGCTATAACACTGGTCATGGTTTTTCTGTGTTTATAGATGTTGATGGGTTTGAGATCCCGTGCCTAAAAATCGAGAGCCTGGTAATGTTGAAAAAAACGCAGCAGAAACAAAAGAATCAAAATCTTCTTCTCAACAAGTAAGAAGCAAAGAGGAAAAACTTTATTTAGGACCACATGGAGCTCCACCTTCACTAGTAAAGCAGCAAGAACTTAATACAGTTGGAAGGAAACAACGATTTAGGCAAACATTAAAGGAAGCGGATGAAAAGAGCAGTTCAATAGGGCACGAAAATAAGTTAGAAGCTTTGCGAGACCTCATTGGTTGTAAAGGAAGTGCAATGGCACCAAGGGGTTCTCCTAGAGGTGAAAAACTGAAAATAATTGTAAAATAATGACTGAGGAGTTACTCTGTGACGAAAATGGGGTTCCACTCAGGGAAGAAAACCCTCGGTCGACTGTTCTGTCGGTGAAAGTTTCGTTTTGACCAGTTTACACCCGGGTGAGGTTGTGAGAGGTTTTACCATTAATCGGGCAGAGTAACTGTTAACAGGTGGGTTATGGAAGTTAATCGTAGGACGGTCTGACCCTTTACGGTTTTCTGCCGAGGTGATTTATGGCAGTTGCTTGGCCCTGCAGGTGTTTAGGGTTAACAACAAGTATTTGAGCAGTGGTTTTGGTGGGTTACCGAGTTGGGGTCAGCGTTTGTTGGGGGGATTGAGTACATAAGCTTGGAACAATAACCAATGTGCACCAACGAGGTTTTGCATGGATGAGGAGTTAGTTGATTACTCATATGATACCATGGACTTATCCCAAATATGGGTTGAAGAGACACAAATGTCACGAGGAGGGGTTCCACCGGAACCACACTTATCACCAGATGCCCAGGTTGCCGATTATACTTCGGAAATGGAGGAGATGGAGGCAACCCTACAAGGTTTAGGGTTTTCACAACCGAGCTCGACGGTTAACGAGGTCTTACCCAACTTAGGGGAGGAACAAGACCAACCTTTTCTGAATATCCCTTCGCTTTCAGAGCTACTACACTGGTCACACGAGCAGCAAGGTTTTGTGCCGAATATACAAGATGCCTCATGTGTGGTAGATGGAGGCGCGAGCAGTGCAGGTATTGTCACAAATGGTGGGTTAAATTTGACTTATAGGGCACCTGGTGCATTCAGTGTTGACCCCCAAGGTTCGGGACTTGCTCCTACTGCCCGAACATCTGGTTGTTTCGATGGAATCATACGACAAGAATTGGGTCCAGAGGAAAATATGGCTTCATACTCGGACGATAATTAATAGGTGGGAGATGAGAAGCTACCGGTAGCCCAGGCATATAGGTCGGGAGAGCATAAAAAATCCAAGTGCTCAAAGGTGCGTAAAAAGGGGCGTGTACTAGTTTTTGGTGAAGGTATCAACATGGCCCAAGCTACGCTCCTAGAAAGCACTATGTTGGTGGGAAAAGTCTGGGGCCGAAACTACACCTCGACGCATCTAGGGTGGATAGAGGAGATATGGGGTCACTTAATGGACCAGATGCCAACGGTAATTATCATGTCTCGGGGATGGTTTTCTCTCATCTTCCCGCAACCGAAACCAATAAATTGGTTTTTAACAAGATACTTGCACCTTGAGATGATGCCAATGCTCCTCAAGAGATGGTCACCCCTTTTCGACCCATAGAAGGAAAAAAGGGGGGGGGGGGGGCGATTTGGGTAAGGCTTCCAGGGATACCATTACAATTCTCGTATGAGGAGATTTTTAGATGCATTGGGGATGATTTGGGCATCTATCTGGAGCATGATAGATCTTATATTGATACAGGTTGTCTGGCCATAGCCAGGATACTAATGCACTTGGACAGTCGTGAAGGTTTGGCGGAGAGCTACCGACTCCAATTGGGGGATATCATGTGGTGGTAGATTCTGGAATACGAGGGGATACCTTTTCGTTGTAGGAGGTGTCATGAGGTGCGACACATGTACAAACACTGCCCACTTATCAGTGGGAATCAACCTGTTCCCCCGAGAAAAATTTGACTCTACGGGTGCTCAGTGTAATTCGAAGGCCGAAACAAATCCTGTTGCGCTCCTAAAGAAACCCTGGTCGAGACGGAGAATGGAAGTGGAGGCAACTCAGCAGGAGGGATCCAGGACTCCCGATGCTCGTCTCCCCCTCTACTCAAAATTTTATGAATTTTGAAAATGCATTGTCATCATTAGTTGTTTCGGGTTTGGGTATTGAAGGATGTAAATTGAGTTCTATAAACTGTCCTGTGGTGTCGGCGTCCCCCTTTGCGCTGAACTCTGTTTCGACCATTAACTGGGACCCCTCTCCCAAATCACTCTAAGGAAGGTTCTAGCTCAAGTGGCTCCCATAGATACAATTTGCGATCTCTACCCCTTCCCCGAACCCTCACTTTCAGATTAGGTGAGGACCTTATACCCTCTAGAGCCCTCAAACTGCCTAGGGGCAGACAATCAAATTTATCCAAAGCCATTCGGTGAGCGAGTATTGAGGTGGTGACTGACATACATACTCCTATTGAACGGGTTCTTAGAGCAAAAGGAAACCCTAACAGGGTTACCCCATGAAGTGCCTTTCCTTCAACTGCAAGGGTTTGGCCAGCCCAAATAATAAACTGGCTCTCAGGAGGCTGATCAGATTAAATGGGTTTGATGTTTTATTACTTTAGGATACTTTGGGAGATGGGGTCTCCATAAGCATGATCCTGATGAATATGCTCTTAGACTGGAATTTCCACACACTGGATGTAAGAGGGAGATCTGGGGGGATGTGCTTTGGGTTCCAATAATAAGACTATAAAGCTAGACAATATTTGGGGGGGGGGAGAGGATACTTTGGGGTTGATTTCAAAGCCATTGATATCGATATATCCCTAAGATTGATTAATATATATGGTCCATGCCATAATAGGGAGGCTTATTGGGACAAGCTGTTGAGTGTAGATTTCATGTAGGCAGACAACTTAATCATTGGGGGAGACCTAAATTTTTCTTTGGGGCATGTTGAATCCTGGGGCATTAAGGCATAGACTAACTCCCTGACGACTTATTTTGAATATTTGATAGACTCCTATAAGCTCATGAACATAGACTCGACCAAGATATTGTTGACTTGGAGGAATAGCAGAACTGGAGAGGATGCTCTAGCTAGAAAACTGGATTGTTTCATGATTAAAGCTCCTATGCTAGCAAATTTGGACCAAATTCGACAATGGGTGGGATTAGGGGGTATATCTGACCATCCCCAATCTTTATGTAAATTATGAACTCCAATCATAAGCCAAACTCCCCATTCAAATTTAACGTCACTTGGCTTGCTGAAGCTGATTTTCATAAGTTAGTCATGGAGTACTGGACTCATTATGGACTAGACAACATCAACTCACGGACGGAGGTGATTGCAAGCAATTTGGCTCATATCAAACACAAAACCATTAGATGGGCCAAAGAAAATAAGCTAAAGGATGAGGCCACCATTCATAAAATTGAATCTGACATTAGGGAGTAGGAAAACTTAGGGATTGCAAGTTATACAAACACTGAATCTAAGGACCATCTGATAATATTGGAAACTGAAAAGATTCGCCTCCTGAGATAGCAAGAGGAGACTTGGAGATTGAAGAGCAGAGTGATATGGCTAAAAGCTGGGGACAAAAACTTTAAGTTCTTTCAACAATGTGCTAGGGGCGAAAAAATATTAACACTATCTAGACATTAAGAGATCAGACAGGTAGGGAGGCCAACACTTTCAACCAGCTCGCTGATATGGGCATCAGACATTTCTCACAAATCTTCAAAGTGCCTAGGGAAGCTACCATTGCTTAGATACTTAAATCGATTCCTAGATTTGTGGAGGTTGAAGATATAGAGATCCTAAATGAACCAGTGATGCTGGGGGAATTGAAGCTGTCCTGAAATGGTTCAAAAGAGATAAGAGCCTGGGTCCTGATGGGTGGCCTATGGAATTCTATCTTACCATCTTTGATCATATTGGGCCTGATCTTCTATTGGCTATTAAGGGTTGCAAACTTTCTGGCCAGATGCATGAAGGTTTCAACTCGACCTTTCTTGCCCTCATTCCCAAAGTTGATCACCCTCAAACCTTTGATGACTACCGTCCCATCTCCCTTTGTAACTGTATATACAAAATAATTTCAAAAATTATTGCTAACCACATCAAACCTTTTTTATCCAAGATGATTTCCAAGGAACAATTCACATTTCTTAATCAACACCAGATACATGAAGCCATTGGGACAACACATGAAGGGATCCATTCGATCAAGAAAAAGAATACTAAGAGTATCATTCTTAAAATTGATCTATCAAAAGATTTTGGCCGTTCCAGTTGGTCATATCTTTAGCTTATTCTTACCCATATCGGTTTTCCTCGCTCTTTCATAAATTGGATCATGTGTAGTTTCACATTTGCATCATATAGCATTCTCATCAATGGGGCTGCATCGGGGTTTTTTCATGCTAAATGTTGTCTGTGACAAGGATGACCATTATCACCATTGTTATTTCTTTTGACCATGGAGGGACTAAGTAGATTATTAACTAAAGCCCGTGCTGAAGGGTCATTGGGTGGTGTGAAGATATCTGAAGTTTCCTATCTCTCACATCTATTGTTTATAGATGACATTCTTATTTTTTTAAATGGTTCAATCCATGATACCACTTGTTTCATGAAAATTCTATCCATGTTTTGTAAAGCTACAGGTATGGAACCCAACTTCAACAAATCCACCATCTTGCTGGTGTCTTTCTTACAAAATGAGCAAAGACATGCTATACAACAATTTCAATTTGTTAGGCAAGAGCTGGAGAATGGTCTCAAATACCTTGGATTCAGGGTCAAGCCAAATGGTTACTGTACTGCAGATTGGACATGGCTCATTGCAAAAATTGATGGTCATACCAACATTTGGAAACAAAGATGGCTTTCTAGAGCTGGCAGGCTCACCTGATCAAATTTGTATTGGGGGCCATCCTTGTATATTGGATGACTCTTGCCTAGATACCAAAAGGCATAATCAATACAATTCAACAAATTTGTTGTCACTTCTTATGGCGGGGGAAAAATGTTGGGAGAACATTTGCCTGGGTTCACTGGGACATAATTGGGAAACCAAAAAAATGGGGTGGATGGGGTATAAAGGATCTGCATTTATTTGCAAAGGCACTGGTTGCGAAGATGGGGTGGCAAATTATCACATCAGATAGTCTATGGAAAGAGGTGGTCTTCTTTAAATACATTCACCCTCTATCTTTCATGGAATGGATTCGCAGGCCAACACAGGGCATATCACGTGCATCTATCATCTGGAAGGCTATCTTGCAGTCTATTAGTGTCATCAAGGAAGGACTGGCTTGGAAAATCAGGAATGGTGAGCAGGTGCGAATGGGTATAGATGCCTAGTGAGGATGCGATAATGCACACATACTACCACTGGAGCTACGAAAAATCCTTGCAACGACAGGCATCACCCATCTCTCTCATATTGCATATGTTAGAAACTCAAACTGGATCTCCTGGAAATGGCTTAATGCACTGGATCTCGGGATTCTGGGCAGATGGAGAAGGGTTTGGCATCGATTTATTGGAGCATTGGAGGAAGCTAATATTAGGATTACTTTACAAGAAGATGAAATCATATGGGCGACTGCACCACATGGTCGATATACCCCCAGGGAAGGGTACGCAACACTTATGAATACTTTGGATCCAGTGGAGGTGAGCTGGTGGTGGCACCCACTATGGAAGCTTAAGGCTCCTCAGAAAACCCATATGTTTATGTGGTGTATATTATCGAATAAAGTTCCCACAGAGGTCAATCTAATGCGTTAGGCTTTTCATGGTCTGTTTATATGTTGCCTATGCAAGGAAAATGCAGAGTATAATGACCACCTATTCTTTCATTGCCTAGTTGTTGGCTAGGTGTGGGATCAGATCACTGCCTCCCTCAACATTTTGCTTAGATGGGATGGATCACATCTATCTGATTCCTGACAAAGTTGATGGAATGTTGTTGCTTCACAAAAAATTAGAAACCTCCCTCTGATTATCTGTTGTAGTATCTGGCTAACCAAGAATTGCATTATATTTCAGGATGCATCAAACCATTGGCCGACCACCTACAATTATATCGCTGCTATTTATAATTTGATCCCTGAGGACTCTGATCACCACCCCGCCTGGGTCATCAATCCGGAATTAATCGACAAGAATATCCCTTGGGCTTATTTCAATGGGTCAGCAGAGATCACTGGATGTGGGGGGGGGGGGGGGGGGGTACTTCACATAAACGACTCGCATTTATTCAAGATGAAAGCGGGTTTAGGGAGAACACCAACAACTATGTTGAACTTAATTGTCTCAGATACCTTCTCATATTTGCTCTGGAACAAAATTTCCACAAGATTCAGATCTTTGGGGACTCAAAGCTTGATATAAACTGGATCAACTCTGTATATCATTGTCACTTGCACACACTCAGGGGCTTACTGGATGAAATGATCACTCTAAAATCACAATTTGATTTTATTGTATGCTCTCATATATACAGGGAAAGGAATGTGGTCACTGATTTTCTTTCCAAGGAAGTCGCGCAACAGATCAGGGGGTAGTGGTTGATACAGGAATTCAGAGATCGAGTGTTATATCAGATATTAGAATGATCTTCATAAGATCATTCAACATTTTTGCTTTTTGATCATCTCTATGCTTACTGGATAATTATGCCTTTTAATATTTATGTAAGTAATATGCTTTTTATTGTAAATATTGAACTATGACACTGTACTAACTTGGATGGTTTTCCCTTTTACTAGTGATTTTTGCTTTTCACACATGCTGAAGATACAATATTTAATTTTCTTATTATTAATGAAAATTGCGCTTTTTTCTTGGGAAAAAAAATATAGAACTAGAACCAAAAGACAACAATATTTTTGGCTCATAAGGTAGTGAACTTCTCCATTTGTTTGCATTCAAAATTTTTCACATAATCTAGTGGAACATAGAGCCTTGATCATGTGTATGTGTTGGATCAATTCCATGACTCCCATGTTAAATTCAAATTTACTATGATATTGTGCATTTGAGGTTGTAGCTCCCCACTAATCAAATAACATGCTTTACCTTACAAAAAATATAGGAATTGTTTATTTTTTTTTCTTCCTTTCTACATTATTATAAAGCACGTCAGTAAACATAGCTATTGAGACATATCTACTATCATTATCCTACTATCATTATCCAAAAATGAACCATACAAAACTTCAAGAAGTTTTATTTTCACTTCAAAGGGCTCAAGCATGTTTATATAATTCTTGTCTAGGTCTCTCCAACCTCTTTAAAAGAGGCATTTTGTTGCTAATGTTCACATTCTTTTTAGAGACCATGCATAGATGAATATGAGGTTTGATATGATTAAGAAAAATTGGATGGTGTTGATGTTCATGGTTTGAACTTGAACCTATTCGTATGTATCTACACTCAAAACAACAACATTGGAGACATCACTTCTTCCTTGAAACCTATATGCTTTCAACCTCCGAGAACCTCAATTTCAAGGAGGATCTAGCCCTTTTTTCATGTCTTACCAAGTAACAGGTAACATGAAGCCAACAACCAAGTATGGTCATTGTTGCCCCTCAGGCATAGGATAGACATTTAGGGATTACATATACACACTTCACATTTTTTTCTTTGGGATAGTCCCTCTTGTGATCATTTTCCATAGCTTTGCTTTAGGATTTATAAGCATAGTGGTCATCTCTCACGGATCATGTGGCCGATGTTCTTGGTTGATTTTTTTGGTTTCTTAGTGGTAAATGTTTTTTTGGAGATCTTTATTGTGTATGAGGCTGATTTGTCCAATGTTTCGAGCATCTTTAGGGACCAAATGAAGCAAGATAATTAGAAAAGAGTATAACTAGGTTAATATAGATGCGAGTGAGGCAAGAGGAATGTTAGGTTACTAAAATTAGACTAAGAAATTAAATAAATAAATTATTGTTGAATTGAGGCTTCTGTGATCCATATCAAGTTTAAGATAGATTTTTCGGCGTAAATCACATGGTATTTCATTTGTCGACGTGTTTCGAACCAACTATTGTGGTTCATCGTCAAGACAAGTTGAGGAGCAGATCAAGCTATGCATGTTAAATAGACAGAGCAGACCTCCAACGGCTATAATTCAAGATCAGGCAACGACTATAACGACTAAATTTGACTGGGGAGTAGTTAGATGGACCAGGACCAGGGGGATAAAAATAAGTTAATTTAATTTATCAAATCGAAAGTTATATTATCATAAAAAGTCAAAGGGGCATATATATATAAAGTAATGATTATTAAGTTATTAGTTAGTTATAAAAGGTATTAAATAAATAAATATATAAAATGTAAAAGTCAAAAGGGGCATAAGATTTTAATTATATATATAAAGTAATTTTAAATGATTATTAAGTTATTAGTTATTTATAAAGGTATTAAATAAATTTATAAAATATAAAATTCAGGTGTTAATCTTAACTACACTTCCATGTTCTTAATCTTAATGCCTTCTAGTTTCAACTCGTTCGCAAAATTCTTTTTCCATAAGTCTTTATGCTTCGATTATGCAGGTATTTATGCCAACCTCAGATACTTATTCCCACACACAGAAGAGGCCATGCCCATAAATGGTTAATTTGCACATTTTCTCCATTACTAACCCTTAATTTATTTTATTTATTTGTAGAAGGTTGGGCATAGCGCGATGTAGGAGATTCCTCATAGGTAATTACTTTGGGATGTTGTAGCGACTACCCATTCTTAAGCTACCCTCATGGTAATTTTGACTAGTTACATCATGTCTTGATAATAGGTTAGGTGATGCCCAAACCCTTGTTCTTTGGATGTATAGGGGTCATGGTGGCAAGGTACTTACTATTGGCCTTTTACTTTGCCATATACCAAGTTTGAATGGTATTTTATTTCATGACTCCCTTATCCTCTTAGGGGATTCTAATTGTCATAGGGAAATTTGCCATGAGATACAAGATGGAGTTTCGATGTTCTGTTAATATTATTTTGTGCATTGTTAAGGGTTTTGTAATTGTATTGTGGGGTTTCAGCCCCTTTTATTTCCATTGGTTTATTAAGCTAAAAACTTGTTTGACGTCACAACATTGCTAAATATTAAACATTGATCAATATCACAATTGTTATTTCTTTTTCTTGGACAAAGGACTTGGCCCCTCACTGTCGAAAACGTTTAAGCTACATATATTATATCTTTTATTTATTTTATATGTATATTTATCGAATTTGTCTCTTGTTAATTTGTATGTAGTTGAGATCATGTGTATGCTTTTATTACACCGTAAGGCGTTCCCTCTGAGATAAAATTTCTTGTGGTATTTGCTGTCATCGTTATCGTCCGTTTGATTTGATGTTAGATGATTCGAATAATTGCTACCGTTGGATCAAATCTCTAGTTTTCATTACTAACTTTTCAAACTACCCAGCGCTTGGCATACTCAAGGAACCATTGTTTCTCTCTCATCTTCCGCAACTGCAGCAACATGTCAGAGATCGAGGTGAAGGTGTAGCGTTATGGCCGTTTTGGCTAAAGGCTCAGGGATTCGTTATCTTACATTAAACTGTAACTGTGACTTAGGGTTGTGGAATTGAAGGGTTTTATTTTTTCAGTATTTCTGTGGGTAAATTAGCTGCAAGTCCGTTCGCTTCTGAATGCTGCAATATTGCTTTTGTCTTTACAGCAGGTAATGAGTATCAAGTCTGGTCCAAAGGCAGAGGCATTTGTATCAGAATTCTGTAAACTTGTGGAAGGAACCATTTCCATGCCTATAAATCTTCATGGTATCAGCTACAAACGTGGGTTCCAGGTATGTAAATCACCCCCAAAAACCAGTAATGCATTTCTACACACCAGAGTTTGGCAAATGCTGTGAACCCTAAACTAAAATATGAATTAGTGGTGAACGTTTTAGGTGGATTTTCTCGAAACTTGAAGAATAAACAATCACCCGTACTGCTCATTATGTGCAGGCAAGGGAAAATATCTTGAGAATGTTGAGAGAAGTGCTCAAGGAAAGGAGGGCTTCCATGGACATTTATAATGATATGATTGCAATGCTTCTTAATGACAAAGAAGAAGCAGATGGCACATCTGCTAATTGCAAGCTCACAGATGAACAGATCTTCGATTTACTAATATCTATTATCAATGCTGGCTACGAAACAGTTTCCACCACAACCATGATGGCTTTCAAGTATCTCCATGACAGTCCCGAGGCTCTACGAGAGCTTAGAGTGAGTTTAATATATTAGATATAAATCTATCCATATCTCTCAAAGGCTTTTGTACCGAATATATACATAAACCTGACTGTCTTCTTGCAAGAATAACACCTAGCAATTCAGAGGAGAAAAAATCCAGCCGAAACTATCAATTGGGATGACTACAAGTCTATGAAGTTTACTCAGAGTGTATGTGAATCATCATAAACCAGATTTGTTTCCAGAGGGGTTTTAGGGGGCAAAATTTGATACTAGACTATTTTGTTAGGATATATTATATTCTTTCAGTTGGTTTAAAAGTTTTTTTTGTTAGGTATAATATTTAAATTTTTAGAAAATGCCTTTGCTTAAATATAATATATACATTTTAGTTCTTTTTGTTTCACTATAAATTTTGTTTATAATGTGTGTAGGTAATCCCTCCTGTTCGAGGATCTGGAAATTCCATCTCGAATTCCTGCACCAAATTCCTTGGCTTCATTGATATGTGTATTCCCTTATATGGTATCTATTTCTCCAGTCGTTTTCTCCCTCTAGAGCATATACAAGTGTTGTCCTCGCCACAAAATTGCTCTTAGAGTCATCAAAAACCCAAAATTCCCCTTCCTCTCCCCCTCCCCCAGCTCAAACTGGCTCCATCAGCATGCTTCGCTGTTTGGTAGAAAGCTATATAATCCAAGAAGGTTTTTCATGAATTCCCTTTTAAATGTTGCAGTCGCCTATTTTGATTTTTGTTTTGTTTAGAGTACTTACGATGTTCACCATGAGATCTTCTTCCAATGGCTTCAGGAGGACGGCTCAACTCAGGTAACCTTCTCATTTCTATATCTATGTCAATACAGTGATGCATATTCTGTCTCTTTTCTCGATTACAGGTTATTAATTTCTCTTAAGTAATTCTTGCAGGGCTCAAGTTGTTTACTCTATACAACCAAGGTTCTGGGCAGTCAACCAAGGTTCTGGGCAGTCAACCGTCTCCTTTTTTTTCTTAATTTTTTTTCTAATTCTAATGATTACATCCACATTTGACATATTCTCAATAGTTCTTGTGCAAACTATTTTTTTTTCATGCAACTCCACATCATTAGAATTTCCTAAACTTCTCCTACTAATTCTAGGAAATCAACCGACTTCATAAGTAAATACTTTGTCCCATGGTTGGTAGTTTGTAACTTATCATTCTTTCTCATCATTTCGTGCCCCTATATTCAATGCTTAAATACTGAGTTCAAATCATGAACAATTGTTTTCACAGGTCAACATTTCCGTGGATGAGAGATAACAATTCCACTACCTGAAAGCCAGTTTTTCACGAGGCTCCCTTCTACTGATTTTTTTTTTTTTTTGAACTATATTCCCAAACCCAATTCATCGTATTTTGAAGATTTATATGTGTTTCATATCTTTGTTAGCTTGTATATTTTTCAAGCATCGTTATGCCAAAATTCTTATTACAGATTTTAATTGGTTTTCAATATAGAACTTGAAGCCTCTAAAACCCATGTCGAGCTCTTAATACAAATTATTTGTGTATTTGTTTCAATATATTGATAGTATGACTTGACCTTTTATAATAAATTATAAGAACGATGCTTTGTCATTGCAATGATATATTTAAAACTATTTTTTTGATTGCAAAATAAAACAAGGTTGTATATGATTTGGCTTTCATGGCCTTTGATGGCCTTTATAGTTCTTCAATTTTTTTCATTTCATAGAAACTAATAACACCGGGTTTTGACCAATTAATAGAGTTATTTATTATAGGGAGATGTATGATTACTAGTTTTACATCACCTAGAATCCACTTAATGATTTGCATGTTTAAGATATTGATTCCATGAAGAATAGGGTTGTATAAGGAATGGGGATTTCTCCTCAGTTGTTAATAAATTTAGCTTGGTCATAAGCTAATCCCAATCCCACACAACACCACGTAATAGTTTATCCATTCTAAATTCTTTAATATTATTTTAAATGAGTATAAACAACTTCTAGCATTAATTTTGAAATTACACTACCCAACTTCGCGACTATCTTTTCAATCACAATATACACAATACCTTAAAATTTCTGGAAATATTCCATAGGTTAACACAAATTTTCATTCCACAGTAATGAACACAACAATGAAAACATTACGAAACATAAAATTAAATTTCCTTAACACTTATTTTTGTTTATATTCCTGCTTACTCGCGTCCACCACATTTCACAGAAATAACTTGCGGAAATAAGCTCTAGAAGTAATTTACAGAAATTCATAGAAATTGTTTCCAACCTACACATAAATAGTTATCTCTACAAGGTTAGTTAGGTTTCCACTGGAAATTATTAAGGAAGGGAGAATTCTCCTCCCACCCATTGAGCTTGGTATCACCCCAAGCCAATTTCCCTTGAGGATAATATTTATTGGATAGAGACTGAATCAAGCCTACATAGGAATTCCACTCACCCCAGCCAACTCAAGAATTTATGCTCATAGTTTCCACAACCTCTTAGGCTTAATAGAAATTCCAATGGTCACAACCACCTCAACAATTTCTCCATGGCATCGTCTTGCCTTACCTCAACATTGTCCTGTCTTGGTAATAAGTTTCCTTCTCCTCTTTCTTGTTTCCAGAGGGGTTTTAGGGGGCAAAATTTGATACTAGACTATTTTGTTAGGATATATTATATTCTTTCATTTGGTTTAAAAGTTTTTTTGTTAGGTATAGTATTTAAATTTTTAGAAAATGCCTTTGCTTAAATATAATATATACATTTTAGTTCTTTTTGTTTCTCAAAAACTTTTATCTATGTTCCCAAGAAATGAAATGATATTTATCTACCCTATTGTATATCTCAAACTTCATATTCTAACAAACCCTATCCTTTGCCATAGTTACGCCGTAAGGCGTTCCCTCTGAGATGAACTTTCCTGTGGTCTTTGTTGTCATCATTATCGTCCGTCTGATTTGATGTTAGACGATTCCAATAATTGCTACCGTTGGATCAGATCAATTTCTCTGAAGAATGACTACATTTTGATGAAAGACGAAGAGGAAAAGCTCATCTTGAATGCTTTGGATCCGTTATCAGGTAAATGGCATAGCTTGCCACCTATGCCGGCTTTTATGTATGAGGAGGAATTCAATCAAGCTATGGGATGGAGTTTATGGAATGCAATGGGAGCATCGGGTTACAGGCTAACAGGTTTTGTGAGGGGATGTAGTTTGTAAATATCATGAAAGGAGAGTTGCTCAGGGTAGCATGATTCACTGCATGGGGAAACCCCGTTTTTCACAACCACTCATTGCTTTGTCTCTCTAAGAGTTTACATCTCTTACTAAAACAATTGATTAATATTGTACAACTCTTCTGCCAAGACCTTATATGGATATCTTAATATATTATTTTCAGAGATGATGGTCAACAGTAGTTTTTGCTGGCAATAATGTTATGCATAATATGAAAATTCTATGCAGCCATAGCACCTAAGCATGGGTAAGGGCTGGAAGGGAAGTTTCCTTGTGCCATAAATAACAACAGAATGTATATATAACACATTTTCCGTTTCGATTTGGTAGTTGATGCTGGAATTTGATGGGACCGATAAAAATGTCCCTTATAACAGTTTTATTGACATTGTGAATCAACGATCTTTGTATTACATGCTCTGTAGATATGTCTTATCTGTCTGATAGTAAAGTAATCATGCGGTATTGCATTGTATTTGTTTTACCTTTTCTTTGGCTAGTTTTGTATGGTTTGTTTATAAGAATAAATTTATCTTAGCCCAAAATACCAAACTTTTCACCACATAAAACGTCCATAGTAAAAGTAAGTTTTATGCATAAAAGGTTATGTGTTTGGTTTTCCTGCTTTCAGCTTTAAATGTTGGACATTTTTTTTCGTTTTCATTCAATTTTGCTAACAATTCTATAAGTAGACCTTGCTTGTCTTTATGAAATGAAAAGGGTAAAGAAAAGGGACTTATATATGGTTTTAGGAGTGGTGTTGTCGTTATACACTAAGTAATAGTGTATATAAATGTTATCAACTCCATGTTGAGCACCAAAGGAATTAACAGCCCCCTCATTGCATTCAGTGTGTTAAGTTCTTTCCACTAAGAATCCCTTTCAAACCCACCAAGGCTAAAGAATGCACTTGTTTCAAGTAACCGTACATTTATCAAATTGTTCGTTATGAAAATGGATCAATGTATTTTTTGAAAGGCATAATTTAGGCTAAAGAATGCACTTGTTTCAAGTAACCATACATTCATCAAATTGTTCGTTATGAAAATGGATCAATGTATTTTTTGAAAGGCATAATTTCATACCAATTTGTTGTGTAAGGTGTTTTCTAAATTCATTTTCAAGGGTATCATATGTAAAGATGCAATCGTTTATCCAAAACATAAAGTGATTTTAAAAATAATATGAAGTGTGATGAGACTAATAGAGATTAATGATCAAAATTGAATCCTTCCTAGATCTTTCAAAGGGTTTAAACTTGTTCTAAAAAGGTAATTCAAAAACACCTTGAAAAAAAAGTCAAATTTTTACAATATGATGTACGACTAATTGAAAACATTGTATACCTTGAAGACATGTTGTATGCCACATTACAATATGATGGACTACTAATGTCTTGTGTAGAATTTGTTATGATGTAGAAGACGAGATTTGACTATATTCGCCACAGTTTCTTTCAAGAAATTTTCTTGTAGATATCTAAAGATGGATCCTAAAATGTTTCATATGAAAATGCTTTCACTATCTGCATTTCCTTATTTTGAATATTTCATATGAAAATGCTTTCACGGTTTGCCTTCCCCATTTTGAAACAGATCTGGTTCTTTCGACCTTCCAATCTGGTCCAACTTGTTCTCTTCGTATCCAATTCAAAAGAACATATATGCCTTTTTTTTAATTGAAAAAAACATTTAATATAGAGGGATGTACAAAATAATAAGTTTAAATGGATAAATAATAACCTCTCAAATTTTTTAAATTTGTCCTTTTTAGGTTTCTTTTATATATTAAACATAACCCACGATTATACCAAGAATATAAAGAAATAGTTCGCAAGGTGGCTTTCATTCATGAGAAAGGAAACTTCTATGAATTCATTCACTTAGCCTTCCTGCATTGACAATGCACAGTAGATATCAGATCCAACTATCCAAACAAATCATTTCAGCATGGGATAAGTTGCTTCTGAATGCGGGTTTTTTACCTGCAAACTACCCTTTTCACCTCCGTTTAAGTTGTTTATTTATTTAATGGAAATGAAAGGAATTTTTCGGGAATTTGACACTAAAACACTTCCACCTTTACGTGAAGGTCAAAGAGCAAATTTCTTTCGCGTACCGTCAAGTTCAACCGAACATGCAAACACAATTTCCTTCCCTTTACTTTCAGAACTTACATCGATGGTAGGATTAAGCAATAAAAGAGATATTTGACTTGAACTTTGTTCTTATTTTGTCCCATGGTTGGAATTTGATGGGTATATTGTGCGTTGTGTGACAATTTAGCCGTCAAATACAACTGACGCTCTACCCTACCCCTCATCAAACAACTTTGAAAGATGTAAAACGTTTAACCGTCCTTCGATCAACCATGCCTATGATAATTATGGACCCTATATAGCACAAATAATTTCCAAGGGGTTGACATGGACCTTTAACGCACTCGAAACAAATGTTGCAAATGACTTATTGACTTAAGCAACCCCCCAAGTAACAAGGGTTCTATTGGAACTTGAAAGAGCATCTTCGAACATTAAGAGGAAACCTATTTTGGAAAGGTTATAAAATTTGTCAATTTCATATAATGTAAGTGATTTGTATTTATCTTCTAGCTTGAATGACAACTTGTTTACTAATTCCTATCTTCAATGATTTTTTTTATATATCATGATTTTTCTCAAATTTATGCCTTACGGCGTTTCCTTTGCAACATTTGGTGCAATTGCTAGTATATGCAATTTTAGAAACTAATGGATGTCGGATTACAAATTTATTAACTCTAAATTAATAAATTTTCCTTTTTATTCCCATTGTGGACATAGACCCTTCTTGTGGTTTCAATATAAGCAAAAACAGACTCTAAAGCCTAGTGGACATCCCTCAAAACCATTTCTTCAGGTTGTGCCAATAAGGTTCGCCGTGAAGAATAATTTTGGGTGATGTCGCCGCACTCAATTCAGATTAATCTTCTTTACGCAGTTAAAAGTATAATCCTCTTCGACTTAGCTTCTTGAAAATATTAGAAAACCATCCCTTCTATCTCTTATGGTACTGTCTATTTGTACTTAGATATTTGTATTTAACTTCTCTTAGAAAATTATTATTAGCCTCCCAATTGGCAAGGCTACACGACCCTTCCAATGAGAAATTGGATATTACATCAAATCTTCTCCCCCCAACCTCCTCATAATCTAGAGCGGCTGCCTAGATAGCAGTTCTAATTCACTGACATCAGGACCTCCAAGTCTAGCCTATAATTTTTTCTTTCCTTCCACAAGGAAAATATACCTATTGAAGTCTTTCCCACTAGTTCTGATCCAGCTCAAGGAATTCACTTGTAGGCATCATCCTACCTTCCTCTTTCCACCTTACTCTCCCTATCCTTCCTTTTGAAAAAGAGAGAGAAGAACTAAAAAATAGATAACTTCTTCTAACTGTTAATTGTTGGATAAGAGAGAATTATTGAGTCTCCATCTGTAAATTCCAGAACATCTCATAGAGACCATGTGTTTTTTTTTAAATAAATAAAACCAATAACTATTTACCATTTCAAAATATTCTAGAATCCATATCTTCCTCTACTTAGTAAATTACTAATTTCACCATATTAAAGTAACTAATTAAATATTTACAACACCTAGGGATGTCACATCTCTCCTCCCTTGAGCGTAACACCATCCACAGTGTTTATCTTATGACCATTGATGGAACAACTCGGGATATTCCTCATGCATAAATCATTTTCCTTCATAGGTTGCTTCCTCTGAGCTAAAGTTCCTCCACCTCACTTTAACCTGGATGACAGCTCACTTTCGTAGCATTATTTCTCTCTGGTCGAGTATACATAGAGGTTCTTCCAGAAACTCTCAGCCTAGTTCGACCTACGACAATCACAATTTAGTCATTATTCTGACATATAGGTATATATGAAGAGGTTTATATTTACCATTTTTAGTACCCTTTACCTATATATCCTGCCAGTTTATAATGTGCATGTAATCATATATATAATTCTTTAAAAGAGAGACTTGGAATACATTATGAATCTGAATGTCACTAGATAATGAAAGTTGGTATGAAACTAGTCCTACCCTTTCTAAGATCTGATAATTTCCACAAAAATCGGGTGCTAGCTTTGCACACTTTCCCCACCTAAGAGTACTCATTTTTAGATTAACCCACAAATAAACATGATCACCGTCCTAGAATTCTCGCTAGTTTTTTTTCTTATCCACATAATTTTTTGTCTATCTTGAGAAGCTTTTAGACTTTAACGATCGTTTTTCACCATTTTTTCCATTTCTTCTTACATATTAGGTCCCAAGTCCATTTTATTCTTAGGACTATTCTAGTTTGTAGGTATTTGACATTTCCTTCCATAAAGTACCTCAAAGGGACTCATTTTTAGTGATTCATGGTAACCATTATTATAAGAAAATTCCACTAGGTGAAGATATTCTTCCCATTTTCCTGGTTGCGACGTTACATGCATATGTATCATATCCTCGACTCGGGGGTATGATCGTATCATGCTCTGCTATGCCTATGCTATTCATCAATCTGGTTTATAGTGATACATCTTCAACGCTTCTTGACTCTAGGCATTCCATGCAACATGAATATTTATTTCATAAATATGTCTTCCACTTCTGTCATCTAGTATGTGGACTTAAAAAGACTGAAATGAGCTAGTTTTCTCAATTTATCTACCACTACCATGATAGAATCATTTTCTCTCTTCAATTTGGGTAACTTGGCTATGAAATCCAAGGTAATTGTGTCCCACTTCCATTTAGGAATGGGTAAAAGATGCAAAAAAATAGGAGGAGGATTCTAACTCTTAGCTTTAACTTGTTGACATTGTAGGCATTTTTCTAAATATTTTACAATACCTTTCCTCATACGAGGCTAATAATAACTTTTTTTAATTGCAGAAAATAGTTTTTGATATCCTGAATGAGCGGTATAAGGACTTCTATGGAATTCGTCTAATATAAATTATTTTATTGATAATTGGTTAGGGATATACATCCTTTCTCTAAACATCAGCAAAATGTCATGATTAATACCGTACTCATTTTGTTTTCCATAATTTTTTGCAAGTTAAGTGTTTTGCCAAACATATTCATATTCTAGGTCTTTTAGAGCAGCTTCTTTAATTTGCTAAGAAAAATTAAAGTCCACTCAATTATATGAAATATCATATATGGTAGAAATTTCACGATAGATCAGCTAGCCCTGATACCATGTAGAAATTATAATTATAGATTAATCTGATAATGCAATATCTTTATCATAACAATCCACCTTGGTCCTATGAAGATACAAGCAGTCCATACCAAACAAGATACTGTATGATCCCAATGGAAGTACATTAAAATGTGTTGCGGTAGGCATACCATTCAACTCAAATGCATAAGCTCTTACCCAATGATGAACTCTCTTCTTTATACCTATAGCCAACTACACTAACCAAGATTTTACATCCACCTATTTATTCAAACCACACTTATCCACTAGGAAAGGACTTATTGATGCAAGTCTTCTCAAAAGTATGCATGATGGGTACTAGTTGGATGCAGAATTTAATTCCACATCCAACGAGTGTCAACACTTGAATTTTAATTAAACCTATCACGAGATAAGCCAAAAATACAATTAAAAATGTTGTTTTTCTTCTTTTCCCTCCGAAATATTACATGTACCCCTTCTTAAATTTAAATAATTTTGATTGATTTACATATTATGACATGAAAATTATGTGAAAATTTCATGGACAATTTTAGGCTAAAATTTCCTCTAATGTCAACCCAAGTAGCCATGCCTCTGTTTGCTTCGAATTCTTCAAATTCCATCAAAGGTAAATGGCTTGGCTTTCTTGAACTCATCTAGAAAATATCCCCTACCACTCCTCCTATAAGGATGATAACGATGTTGATCGCGGTACCTCTCAAAACCAAAACTAGAATAGAACCTGTGTCCATCACCTCTCCTATCTGGTGTATCCAAGAGCCTTTCATCTATGATAGTGTCGTCCTATCCAACATGTGCCCACGATGAGATCTACTTCAATATGCCCCATTAGTCCTATCCTCCTTCCCATGGCTGATCTTGAGCAATTCTTATCTCTACAATTTTGACAAGATCTCAAGGATTATTGCATTAACTTCTACTTATTTATCCTATGCCTGAATGGTTATGTCATTATCTACTTTGCAACTTCTTATTTATGATGTAAAACTTCTCAATGTGTCTATTAAGTCAGAAGAGTGCCCACCACAATGCTTCTCATTTGATCCATTGGGAGAGTATCGTGAATAATATTCTACCATCTTGTTAAACATATTTGATCTTATTCTTGCAAGTATACCATGTCAGGTTAAACAAAAACATAACATAATCAACATACCTCAATATAGTTCAGGGGAGGATATCTCATTTGCAAGATCAACCAGACTAGCGCAACACATCTATAAATATAATCATATCATCATATAATCATGATTTCAACCATTATCAGGTTATCAATGCATGACCATACCAACCACACACCATGATCTCATGCACAACAACTATAACCATGTCAATGTATGCATAATGATGTATAGATGCTAACATGCATAATAAGTGCATAACTAATATAAACTCATAATGACCACATCCAACACCGACACTATCAACATTTGTATGCTAACAGAACAATAACCATGACCTCCACCATGTATACACAACAAGCACATAAACTACAAACATGAAGAACACATATGTAATCAACATGTATGCATGACCAACACATTTCGCCCATCAATTCCAAGGGGTGAACGATGATCTGATACCACTCTGTAACATGCTTCTCCCACATTTAGGAAAGATAATTGATCCATTAGGGTAAACATGTGAAAAAATACTACTATGATTTGATTTAACTCCCCATGTACTATTAAGGAAGTGGAATTGGACAAACAAACCCAATCTAACCTGACTGAAGAACTACAGACCCTTCAAGAGACAACCGGCCCTTCTGGGTGCCTAACACCTAAGACAACTTGTGTTTTTAATGATATAGAGCCTTAAACACTCCCATGACAAGCCATGTATATGAATTAGGCCCTCTAGTTTCCCCCACAACAAGGAATGTTAGTGGTTGTGGCCTATTTTAGGAAATTTTGTGCCAGTGACCCGAGATTTTGTGCAACTTTTTCAAGGCCAGGACTTAGGCCACTTCTTAGAACTTCTGGAAACTTCTAGGAATGTTAAATGGCAATGAGTTAAAGCTACAAATGCAAACATTTTTACAAGGAATTGACCAGACCCTTGCTTTCCATGACATACATTTTATTAAACATATCATAAATATGAAATGTATAGGTAATAACAACATATCTGAGTATAGGGGTCTCATACGTATTTGATAGTCACAAACAAGGATTGATGCCTTATCACAATAGTCACATTATCATCTATTAGGTCATATGTTCAATCACATCTCATGTACTAATCAAATCATGATGAGATCTATAACCAAAGTGTGTCATAAACCATACTTATAACTACCATATAACTAACAGAAACAACAAGAATATAACAACCATAAGACCACAAATGAACAAGTACATTTACACATGAAATACCAAAGGATAAGTAAATCTTATTAATGAATGCATAATCCAACCAAACTAGGGACTTCCACGAACCACCCGACCATAGATTGGGTGAACCAAATATTTCTTTCATCCAATTGCCCTTGTGCCATATTCGAAGTATGAATGTAGGACTCACAATAAAAGTAACAAGGGCTTCCTAGGGCTTTACCATATATCCCACCAAGGGATTACTAGGCCTAAAACCCTAATCAATACAACCATGGTTTATCACAATCGCGCTAAATCACTAGGCCTATACAAGCATGGATGCCTCTGGATCTGCCCACTTAAACCATGAGGAATTTGTCTGTCTCAAACTCTCAGTTTTACCATGTATCCCTCACTCCCTCACACCCATTCCCCCTCAATCACCCCTTCCCCCTCAGCTTTACCATGTAAATCACCTTCTCTCTCCTTCTCTCTCTCTCTCCTCACTCCCTCTCTTGCACTCTCACCTTATCTATCTTTCCCCCTCTCCCTCTCTCTCCCTTTCCTTCACTCTCTTTCTATTCCACTTTATTTCCCCCCTCTCTCACACTCTCTCTTTTACTCCATCTCTCTCTCTCTCCCACCCCCCCCTTGCTCCCTCTCCTTTACTCACTCCCTCTCCCTCTCCGTAATCTCTCTCTACCTCCGTTGTTCCCATGGTACCTGTTGTAACATACATCTTTCCATAAATTTATTTTTCATTGAAAAAATATTTTGAAAATACTTTAAAAATGAGAAAAACTGAAAGGAAGAAGCAATAATGATATATTGGAGGCCAAGGGTTATATGGGCGTACATATATATATGTATATTGAAAAACATAACTCTATCAGAAATAAGAATGCAAAAGAAATGAATAAATAAATCACATTTTCAAAGAAAACATGTGTTAAAATATTACCGGACCCGACATGTTATATGCTACATTTTAAAGTTTGGCGGGTCTATGTTATAGATGGTGACACCACAGATAAATGTTGATCATGATTAGCGATTGAGTTCCGGGCTCGAAAATTTATATGGCATATTTTATAACAGTGACAAGTCCGAAATAATATGAAACGCTTATATATACCCATGTGACCCCGACGATCGTGATATGCGATAAGGGTCAGACCCGAATGTATATATATATATCATATTTTAATGTCCCGCAGGTTCGCCTTTATACATATATGTTGATAAACACCAATTGCAATTTGCAATGGCTGGACCCGACATTACATTCATTATGGTTAATTATTTTGTCGGGTCCGCGGCCATTATAACATTTATATATATATGGTTCTTGTCCCAATTGTGATATTTTATAATATATTTTAATTATAAAAGGTTTACACATAAATCCAACATTTTCATAGTTATGCGGCCTAAAGGTGCGTAAGCTAAGTTTTACAGGGATTATCAAGTCGATTGCAATTTGCAATGGAAGCTAACGGAGTGTTGTATTAGCAGATTTGACAAGTTATAAAGAAGGATTTACTCTTTTTGAGTTTCGAAATAATGAGAAGTTAACATTAATTTTTCTATGTAATGTGGCAAATCAAGGATTAGAGCCGAGGTTGAAAAGGAAGACAGATCCAATATATATTTCTTTGCATTTGGGCTAATCAGAATGCCCAAGATTATACAAACCAAGCACATTGCATTACGGCTTAGAGGAACTAAGCATCATTACAGTGTTTAGAGAGGAATTCAGCAGCGAGCCAACAAAGCAAGCTAGCAGTGACCATCTCCTTCTAAATTCAGTTTTGTTTTGTTATTCCTTGTTCTTCAAGGTGTTTTTACCCTCTGTAAACTCTGTAGAATTTTTATTTCATATAGTTAGAAAGAATTTAGATAGTTTTTAGAAATCAATAATTGTTCCACAATGTATAAAAAGTGGAAAATTTACTATGAAAGGGTTGGAATTTTGGAGAACTAGATCACTGTATTCCTGATAACATCATTGATTAATGAAACAACCAAAAGTTTCTAGGATTTGTTACATACAATTTTTAAGTTTCACTATCATGTGTCATGCAATGTTTTCTTCTTTTTAAGTGTAGTAATGAAGCTGCAGGGTAAAATCCCTTAAAGAGTGCTCCTATACTTAAAGTCCTCAATTCCTTTCCAAGCTATAGATAGTAGTTTCTGTGAAAGACCAGCATATTGTCTATGATTTATTTCTCATTATCATAATTCCTCTAAGCTATAGATAACAGTTCCTGTGAGAGATCATCATATTGTCTTTAGCTTCCCCTTCAAATTTTCCTCATTCATCATTTATATTTAGCAACAAATGACATTCTAAGATGTTCTCGTCATACATGTATTAAGAGTCTAAAGCCAAGTTTTCCAACTCTTTCATTTGGGAATATAATAAACAATGAGTGACAGTAAATAATATTTATTAATGTCTTAAGCACAATTTCCCTACAGCCTGGAAATTGTTTCTTAAGGAAAAGCATTAATTGGTGTTGCTGCTGGGGAGAGAAGACAAGAAGATTTTTCCTTGGGTTTCAATATTTTCCTTTGGTTGTTCAGTGAGGAGGAAATAGTTGGTGTTTTGAATCAAAGCAATAATTCTGGCTTCAGGAAGGCCCCATACAAGATGAGACACTTCACAAAAGAAAGTTCAAGCTCTTTCAGATCTTGAAAGGCTATTTTCTAAGAGGGTTAAAAGGTCTAAGATTCTAGTTACACCAATTCCTACATTGTTTGCATCATGTAGCAATTCACTTGAACATTCATCTGATGGAGACTCATATTTTTTATCATCCTCATTTCAGGAAACTAGCTGTCAAGAACAATCTTTTGAGTTTGTTACTTTTCATTTGCTGTAATTATTCAACCTCATCCAATAACCACATTACCTCCTTTGCACATTCCATTTACCTCTCAATCAAGTTCCACATCTTGTGGTAATCAAAGTTCAGTGAACATGGTAGCACCTGCATTCTTAATGAATAGGTATGCACCTCTTTAATTACCAAAATCCTACAATAAAATGCCCTAGGATTACCTTAAAAATCTTCCACGTTTTTCATGAGAAGATGAACAGACATTAGAGAATCATGTAATAGTATTTTGTAATTCTGCAGAAATCCTAAATGTTGAACATTTAGATGTTTTTTAAGACTTTTTGTTTAGTCTCTAGATGGAGAAGGAAGGAAATGGTTCAAAGGAATTCCCAATAATTCTATTCCTTCTTGGGAAGAGATGGAACGTGTGTTTATTCTGAGATGGGGAGAAAAAAGATACCATGGATATTCATTAACATAATTTAATGCCATAAAGAAGAAGTTTGATGAAACTGTGGCTGAATTTGTGAGAAGATTTAACAAGTTGTACAGTAGTCTCCCAACAGAGATTAAGTCTGCTCATGCTGGTGTGAAAATAAATTTTGGAGGGGATTTTGAATCAAACTTTGGATTTACATTAAGGGAAAGGAGAGCTCCAACCCTTGATCACATCCAAAGAGATGATTTAGAGATAGAAGCGAATCTGGTGGCTGCATGCAAAGCACCAGAAACACAGCTTTCCCAAGACAAGGGAAAGGCAAAGATAGAGTATTCTCAAAGTCAATCATTGGAGGATATGTGTAATATAATTAAAATCATGTCAGATAAGTTAAATAGGTTAGAGTTAGAAAATAAGAACTCTTAGAGACAAACACAGTTTAATAAGAACTTTAATCCCCAATTTAGAAGACAACCTTTGCAAATTATGCAAAAGGAGAGAAAAGATCAAAATCAAATTCAAGCACCATTATATATAGAAGCAGAGCCTGGTGAAGAGCAACCTGAAGATCATATTTCCACATTATCTGCAGTTGATGAAGATGAACTCGGCATTGAAGGAGAAGAGTATGTGTATGATGAAGCAGATGATATTCATGATGGAAATGAAATTAATGAATATTGGAAACAATTTTCTGATTTTATGCAGGCTATACTACATAAAGAATATGACCTGAGATCTAGGAAAAGATCGAGAAATCAAGAAAATGAAGGTAGGCAGCAAGTTTCAACTTCCTCATCAAAGGCGAATCCACAAGAATATTAGCCTGAAAAACAAGTTAATAAAGGAAAGCAATAGCAAAATCCGAATGACAAGACACAGATGCTTCGAGGTGAGTCTTCTCAGGATCAAACTAGAAAAATTCATTTGGAGAAGCTTGTTTCAAACCCTCAAATAATTCCAATCATAAAGAAAGGTGAAGATGATAATGAAAAGACTACTAAACATGGTCACTTGTTTAGCCTTAATAAGGAGTTGGAAAACGTAAGAATACAAGTTCGCCGTACAGAATTGCAAAAAACACCTACTTATCAAAAGGAGATTTCTGAGTTTGTTAATCTAAAAGAGAGTGAGAGTGATACTGTAAATCTGCAGGAAGATAAACTAGTAGTGGTTTTTGGCCTGCATGTAGAGGAAGTAGATTCTTCAATACCTCCTTTTAATATATCCCTATTGGTTCATGATTTCCTTTTACATAATTGCATGTTTGATTCGGGGGCTTCACATAATCTTATTCCTTTGTCAGTGATGAAGCAACTAAATTTAAAAGTGACCAAACCTTACAAAGATTTGTATTCTTTTGAATCAAACAAGGTCAAGTGTCTGGGGGTTATTAAGGATATGACAATGTCATTAGCCCAAATTCCAGCTAGAAGCTTGGTCATGGATGTTGTAGTAGCAGATATCCCTACTAGGTTTGGAATGCTTCTATCTATGTCTTTGGGGGCTAAATTGGGAGGTGCTTTGAAGTTGGATTTTACATACATTGTTATACCAGTTTTTGATGGGGAGGAGAGGAGATTGTACAAAGAAACTAGGTTTGTAAAAAAAATTACAAAAAACGGAACAAGAAACTCACCTGTATGTAGTCAAGAGAAGGATGATTTTGCTTGTTTCACACTACATGATAATGTAGAGATGGCTAAAGATAATTAGAAGTAGCTTGCTTCAGCCAATGTAATTACAAAGTTGCAAACAAAAGAAGTGTGGAAATGTTTCTTTGATGGAGCTTACTCCAAGGAAGGAACAAGTGTTGGTTTTATTCTAATTGCACCTGGAGGTAATTTGTTTCCTTTTTCATTCAAATTAGAGTTTGAGGCAACTAAAAACATGGAAGAATATGAGTCCTTCATTATTGCACTACAAAGAGCCAAAGAGATGGGAGTCAAGTCAATTTTTTATTTTGGAGATTTGGAGCTAATTATTAAGCAGATAAAGGATCACTACCAAACAAAGCATCCTAGACTCCAGGCATATACAAATGAGGTATGGGATTTGATTGAAAATTTCTTTGAAGCTTTAACATTCAATTCATTCCAAGGGATGAAAATAGATTGGCAGATTCATTGGTTGTGGCTACTAGCGCTTTCAAACCTCCTATTAATCAATGATTAAGATGTGAGGTAGAAATGAGATACAGACCTTTTGTTCCTGATAATGTTAAGAACTCAGAAGTTTTTGAAGATGACCAGCATATGAAGGATTTTTTGAATATGGTTGAGGAGTTCCACGGTACAAAAATTGATTAGGACGAAGAAGATACAACAGCAATTGCAAGAGCCAGTGGTTTTAATGATTCAATAGAAAATCAGAAGATCTTTCAATTAAAAGACATTTTTCTGTCAAAGGGGCATGTTCCTCTTGAAAGGCTTTTTAATTCAATTGATGTGGCTGTGGACTCAAGGAAAAACTCACAGTATGAACATATTCAAGATCCCAACATTGGCACTCAAGAGAATCCCAGGTTAGTCAAATTATATGTTGTAGTTCCACCTAATTTTCAAGAAATATATATTAAACTTTTCAAGAATTATGTTGATGTCTTTGCATGGTCCTATGAAGATCTGAAAAAATATGATGTAAATATTATTCAACATAAAATTCCTTTGAAGGAGGGGGTTAAACACTACAAATAGAAGCTTAGGCAGATTAATCCTCTGCTTCTACCATCAATTGAAAAGGAGGTCAAGAAGTTGCTTGATGCTAAAATCATAGTCCCACTCAGATATTCTAATTGGGTGGCTAATCTGGTACTTGTGAGAAAGAAAAAAGGAGAAATAAGGTTGTGTGTTGACTTCAGAAATCTAAATAGAGCTTCTTTGAAAGAAAATTATCCTTCGCCTAAAATGGATCATGTGCTGCAAAAGGTAACATGATATTTTAGAATGTCAATGCTAGATGGATTTTCGGGTTATAACCAGGTGGCTATGGACAATGAGGATGAGAAAAAAACAACGTTCACAACTCCCTGGGCAACATTTATGTATGCGAGAATGCCTTTCGGATTGATGAATTTAGGAGATACATTTCAAAGGGCTATGGACATTGCTTTTGTTGGAGATAAGTTTGTAGTAATATATTTGGATGATATTACTATTTTTTCTAAGTCTGATGAAGAACACTTAGATCATTTGAAAAGGACTTTTGATAAATGTAGAATATTTGGACTTTCTTTAAATCCTAAGAAATCTATTTTTGCTCTGGAGGAAGGAAAATTGTTGGGACACATTGTTTCCAAAGGAGTGAAGATAGATCTAGCCAGAGTATAAGCTATGTAGAAAATACCATTGCCTAGAAGTAAAAAGGATATTCAAAAGTTTCTGGGAAAGATTAATTTCCTAAGAAGATTTGTATCCAATTATGCAGAAATCTTGAAAGAAATCACTAATATGCTGAAGAAGGAGAATGAAGTGCACTGGAGCAAGGAAGCTAAAGAATCATTTTCTAGAATTAAAGAGGCATTGCAGACAGCTCCAGTCTTAATCGACCCTAATTATCAGAAGCCTTTCCAAGTTTTTTCATTTGCCTCATCAAGTTCAATAGTTGTTATCTTACTACAGAAGAATGATGAAGGGAGAGAGCAGTCGATTGCATTCTTCAGTAAGATTCTTAGAGATTCTGAGCTGAAATATAATATTCTTGAGAAGCAGGTGTATGCCTTGGTAAAACCTTGAAAGCTTTTAGAACTTATGTGCTGCGGTCCCAAATCATTACTTATGTACCAAATGCTGTAGTGAAAGACGTATTATTACAAGGAGATGTAGAAGGCAGGAGAGGAAAGTAGATTGCCAAGATCCAAGAATATGATTTGGACATAAAACCCAAAAAGTTGGTAAAAGGACAACGACTGGAAAAAATGTTAATAGAATCAAACTTTCAGGCATTGGGAATTAACTTGTTGGCACCTATATGTGAAAAAGCAGTTGAAGAAAATGAAGGAGAGGAAGATCTAGGAATGAAGATCAGGTATAAATTTTTATGTTCAGAATGGTATAAACATATAATTCATTATTTGTGCTTTCTTTCTTGTCCTCAATCCTTAGACAAAATAAAGTATAGGGAACTGAAGATTAAGGCACATCCATATGTGATTGTGGAAGGCAGATTGTACTGGAAGGATCTTGCTGGAATTCTATTACTATGTTTAACAAAAGATGAATTTATTGAAACAATCAAAGATTATCATGAAGGATTTTGTGGAGGACATTATAGTTGGAAATTAACTGCACACAAGATCCTTCAGGCTGTATTTTATTGGCCTACCTTATTTGGTGATACCTATAAGTTTGTTATAAGTTGTCAAAAGTGTCATATTTTTGCTGGGAAGAAGAGATTAGCTCCTTTACCTTTAATTCGAGTCTTCATAGAGAAGCCATTCAGACAATGGGGATTGGAATTTGTTGGAGAAATCAATCCACCCTTAGGCAGACAACCCAAGTGGGTTCTCATAGCAACAGATTACTTCACCAAATGGGTAGAGACAATTCCTACTAAGAGAGAAAATGATTAGATAGTGATGAAATTCCTGGAAGAATTTTTTTTTAGCAGATTTGGATGTCCCATTAAAATTATAACAGGCAACGCTCAATTATTCGACTCAAGTAAGTTCATCGCTTTTTGTCAAAAGTATAATGTTATTTTGTCTCATTCAAAAGCTTACCATCATCAGGGAAATGGATTAGCTGAGTCTACTAACAAGACTTTGATGAAGATCCTAAAGAAAACCATTGCAGAAAATCAAAGAGATTGGGATGCTAAGCTAAACTTTTCTTTGTGGGCTGCTAGAGTAACTACAAGGAGATCCACAGGAAAATCACCTTTTGAATTAGTATATAGAACTCAAGATTTGTTATGATTTAGGAGGTTTAGGAAGGGCCAAATGCTTTGGTAATAATAATGAACAAAGCAGTGGAGCTTAGCAAAAACAGGGACAAGGTAAGGGACAATTTGATTATATATCAATCCAAGATGAAAAATGTTTTTGACAGGAAAGCCAAGGAAATCTATTTTTAAGTTGAAGACGTAGTATTTTGATGGGATACCAGAAGAGAAGATAAGGGTAAACATGGGAAATTTGATCGTCTCTAGTATGGTCCTTTAAGAATTTCTGAAGTGAGATCCAATTATACCTTCATCCTTGAAAACCTTGACGCTGAGACTTTACAACTGCCTGTTAATGGACAACATTTAAAACACTACTTCCAGTTCTAAAGAATAAGCATCATTTCATTGTGAATACCGGAGTGAATTCATTGTACAAATTCCATAGTATTTCAGTTTATGCAGAGAAATATATGACTCCATGCTCGAGGTGGAGGCACTAATCTACGATTCTTAGTGCTTCTATGGAAAAAACACCATCACTAGGTGGAGCCAGATGTTGTAACACGCTAGGGTAGTCTAGGGTATGGTAGGCTAGTGTAGCATACACTAGGTTAGGGTAGCGTAGTGTAGGGTAGGTTAGGATAGGTTAGTTAGGCTAGGCTAGGATGGGATAGGCTTAGGTTAGGCAGGCTAGGCTAGGCTTAGGATAGGGCAGTCTAGGGTAGGCTAGGTTGGGTAGGTTATGCTAGGGAAGGCTAGGTTATGCTAGGGTAGGTAGGGTAGGCCAGGTTAGGTAGGCTAGGTAGGCTAGGGTAGGCTAGGGTAGGTTAGGGTGGGCTAGGCTAGGGTAGGCTAGGTAGGCTAGGGTTGGGTAGGGTAGGCTAAGGTAGGTTAGGCTAGGTTAAGGTAGGGTAAGGTAGGGTAGGGTAGGCTAGTATAGGCTAGGGTAGGCTAGGCTAGGCTAGGCTAGGCTAGGGTAGGCTAGGTTAGGTTAGGCTAGGTTAGGGTAATCTAGGGTAGGCTAGGGTAGGCAAGGCTAGTTTAGTGTATGGTAGGCTAGGGTACGCTAGGCTAGGGTACGCTAGGCTAGGGTAGGCTAAGCTAGGATAGGTAGGCCTGGCTATGCTAGGGTAGGGTAGGTTAGGCTAGGCTAGGGTATAGCTAGGGTAGGCTAGAGTAGGGTAGGTTAGGCTAGGGCAGTGTAGGCTAGGCTACGCTAGACTAGGCTATGCTAGTGTAGGCTAGGGTATGTTAGGCTAGTCTAGGTTATGTTAGGCTAGGCTAGTGTAGGGTAGGGTAGGGTATGCTAGGCTATGGTAGGCTAGTCTAGGCTAGGATATTGTAGGGTGGGCTAGGTTAGGATATTATAGGGTAAGTTAGGCTAGGCTAGGCTAGGCTACAGTAGGTAGGCTAGGCTACGATAGGGTAGGGCATGGTAGTGTTGTCTAGGCTAGGCTGGGGTAGGGAAGGCTACCCTAGGTGATGTGAAATGTTTAAACTTCAATATTTTTAAGAATTTTATTTTAGGCTAGGCTAGCTACGCTAGGTTAGATTATGGTGGATAGGGTGGGTAGGTAGGGTAGGGTAGGTAGGGTTGGCGAGGCTAGGCTCAAGCAGGGTAGGCTAGGCTAGGTAATCTAAAATGTTTAAACTTGAAGATTTTTAACAATTTGTAGTCTAGGCTAGGCTAGGCTAGCCTAGTTTGGGGTAGGCTAGGGTAGGGTAGGCTAGAGTAGAATACCTTAGGCAAGGCTGGGATAGGCTAGCCTAGCCTAGGCTAGTCTAGGCTAGCTTAGGATAGGGTAGAGAAAGCCAAGCTAGTTTAGGCTAGCCTAGCCTAGGCTAAGCTTAAGAAAGGCTAGGGTAATCTAGTTTAGGCCACGGTAGCCTAGGCTAGTTTAAGTTAGGCTAGGCTAAGCTAGGTTATGTTAGGTTACGCTCAACTAGTTTAGGCTAGATTAAACATGTGTTAGGCTAAATTAGATAATCTAGTTTAGGATAGGTTAGGCTAGGCTCATTTAGGATAAGCTAGTTAAGGTTAAGCTAGGCTGGGAAAAGTTATTTTAGTTTAGGATAGGCTAGGCTATGCTAGGTTAGGTCAGGCTAGATCAGCCTAGCGGCTAGGCTAGATTGGGGTAGGCTAGATTAGCCTAGATTAAATTAGATTAGGTTATGCTACGCTACTCTAAGTTAGGTTAGGCTATGCTAGATTAGGCTAGATTAGGCTAGGCTAGGCTACGAAAGGGTAGATAGGCTAGGTTAGATTAGGCTAGAATAGGCTAAGCTAGGCAACACTAGTCTACGCTAAGCTAGGCTAGAATAGTGTATTCTAGATTAGGCTCGGCTGGGCTAATCTACACTAATTGTATGAATGATGCCCCAAAACCTAGTATAAGGGAGATGTGTAGGTATTATGACGGTTTATGTCTTTGTGTGAAACATATTTTGGTCTAGCCTTTACTAAATATGTGATGACTTCACTCCGTGAATTGTAACACTAATATGTACAATTTCATATTCATATAGCTATGGATAGAAAGAAAGCATACCATCATTGGAAATTTAGAAGATCATTGTTGAGATATAGAGAGGCTATTAAAAATTATTTGGTGTGCTAGTAACCTATTAACTCATGCTTTCATGTCTACTAATATGCTTGATTCCACGAGGAATAATGAAAAACATAATTTTATGACTCTTGGAAACTATAGATCTTTGAACTCAGTAGCCACTAATTATGTGTTGTCACAATATATCCACCCGCTAGCAACAAAATTTGTAAAGGGAGAGAATATACCAATCATATTTCTATCTATATTTGATAAAAATGTTGAAGGATGACTACAGGGGAAAACATGCATCTTCACCTAGATTGTGCAATGTAGGGATTATTTGACGTAAATAAAAGTTAATTGTTACTATGTTGTTTTAAGCTAGCCATAAATCGAGTGTAGTCAAAATATCGACATAAAAACTAAATTGTGACTCTCTTAAAAGTTAATTGTTACTATGTTGTTTTAAGCTAGCCATAAATCTAGTGTAGTCAAAATATCGACATAAAAACTATATTATGACTCTCTTTTTAAACGATGAATTTTGTGTTGAAATATATTTATATTACTACAAAATAAATAGTACCAAATAAAACTTTTTATTTTATGCCTCCTCTCCGAAACAATTAACACCTACATTTTCAACGTTTTTTATGAATTTTAGGTAAATAAAATACTTTATTAATTGTTTAAGTTCTTATTTGAACTAAAATTTTGATCATTTAGTCCAATACAAAAGTCATGAATATTGAAAATATGAGGACCATAACATTCTATGTATTGGGATTATTGATTTATTTATATGTGTTTATGTTATTTACAATTATATTCAACACCTTTAACATTATCATAGTTATATAAATTAATTATAGATGTTAGAAGACATCAATTCATTCTTGATAAACATCCATACTTTCCTTATAATGCATCTTCTATAAAAACTATCCTAGATCCATCTTAAATTCAAACCTATTAAGTAGATAGAGTGATAAGATCTTTCAAGTTGCAAACCTTTCTTTGAGTTTTGCGCCGACAAAAGAGGTTTTCACGTTGAAACATTTCATCCCTCTTAGTACTTATACATCTAAAGTAAAGATAGATCTATGTTGGTTCACCTCCACAATCAATTACCTTGTCTTATCTATAAATTTAGGGTGGAAATAAAGCACAACAAAATTGTTCAAAAAACAAATGCGGAAACCAATGTTAAATTTTAGCAACGAACTCTCTCTCACTCTCTATAACTCTTGCTCTATCTCACTCATGCTATCTCTCTCTCTCTCAATGTATCTCAATCTTTTTCTCTATGAATATTACTATGTGTCTCTCGCACTCTCTCTATGACATTGTCTCTCTCTCTCTCTCTCTCTCTCTCTCTCTCTCTCTCTCTATGTCAATCTCTCACCCTCTCATTCTTTCTCCTACTCTCTCTTTCCCCCTCTCCCCTCTCTCTCTCTCTCTCTCTCTCTCTCTTTCTCTCTTGCTCACTCCCTTTCTACCTCCTCTTCCCTTCCCCCCCTTTCCTTCTCTCTGTTTTCCTCCCTCTATTCATCTATATCTCAATTTCTTTCTCTCACTTACTCTCCCTCTCTCTTCATATCTCCCTCACTCACTGTCTCCCAATATTTCTCTTTCTCACTCTCAGAATGGGTCTCTCACATAATCTCTCTAACATTATATCCTTCTCAATCTCTCTCTCTCTAAATCTCTTCCCCTCTCTCCCCCCTCCTCTCACTCTCACTCTCATTCTCACTACCTCTTTCTCTCTCCCCTCTCCCACTTTCAATCTTTCTTTCCCTCTCTATCTCCCTCCTCCTCGTTCGCTCTCCCTATCTCTCATTCCCTCTCCCTCTGCCTCTCACTCTTACTCCCTCTCATTCTCCATGTCCCTCTCTCTCCCTCTCTCTCTTGATATCCATGCCCACCCTCCCTCTCTCTCTCCCTTTCTCTATGTCTCTTTCACTCCTTCCTTCTCTCCCTTTCTTACTCTTTCAATATTAATACCTCTGTCTTTTCTTCTCTCTCATTCTCTCTCCTGTTCCCCTCACCCAACTCTCTCTCTCTCCCTTAAATATATCTCAGTCTCTTAGACTCTCTCTCTCATTCACCTCTTACCCATTCACCCCTCTCTCTCTATCTCTATGTCACCATCGCTCCCTCCCTCTCTTCGCCCTAAGCCTAAAACTTAAATCTTAAGTCTGATTTTGAAACGTGACTTCACTTAACATTACATAGCATTAAGTGAAACTAATTCTTTCAACAAAAATATATGGTGAGAAGATAAATTTTTATATATATCATAAACATGAATATGTTACAATATTAATAAGAGAATCACAACCCATTGTGTCATTTATAGTCAAATTTAAAAAATTAAAAATAGAAACATGCATTCTAACAATTTTTATAAAAAATACATACTTCACTTCACATTACTTAGCATTAACTCAAACTAATGCTTTCATCAAAAATATATAGTGATAATATACAATTTCATATACATTATAAACATGAAATCACTTTTATAATATTAATAAATGATCACAACCCACTATCTCATTTAGAGTGCAAGTTTAAAACCTAAAAATAAAGGAATAAATTCTAGCAATAAAAAAAAAAATTGTAACGTTAGTAGTTTTGATAAAGTAATAATAACCTTGCAATATTCAAATGCATGTTAAATAAAAATACGTTTCCATATTTAGAAAAAGAAAAATTTACATAAAAATAATAACCAACATAAATTAAATAATAAATTCATATAACCTTACACCAAAAAAAATATTTTATCATAAACACAACTGAATGCAGTTTTATAATGAAAACAAATATATGATTATAAAAAATACAAATTTATAATAGATATATATAAAAACAAATAAATAATAAAAAACATATATCGTGACATGCATTTTTTTATACATAAAAAAGAATTCATGATTTTTTTTGTTAAATTTTTTCTTATTAAAAAACATAATAATAATAATTTAATCGAAAATGTAATGGAAAAAAACAAAACTACGGGAGCATGGCTCCCATCTACCGATAATAAAATAGAAGAGGTTAAACAAAACGAAACTGAGAGAAAAAAAAATAGTGGAAAAAAAAATAAATATTAAGTAATATATAAATATTAAGCAATAGTGGGAAAAAAATAAATATTAAGTAAATTTTTTTAATATTTCACCTTAAAAGCCATTGATAATCTATATTAATTAATATATACATGAATCATGGTGATAAGTCGTCTAATGACGAGCATTATCTTCCATGTATTACTATGTATTTATTTCTATTATAATTTATGTGGCAACAATTTCTTAATGAATAAACCTTATGTTTATTCTTGGTCCTACACAGATGAATTCTCTCAAATTAAATTAAGGTGCACATAAGTATGAGAAAAACATCACAATAATTAAGAATTTCATTAAAATAACATTGTCGATACAATGAGAAACTACATAATGGAACCAAGTCCCATATTCATTACATGATACTTGAATTTAAACGGTGGCATGCCCTTAGTCAAAGGATCAACGATCATCAACTCAGTGTCGATGTGCTCAATGACCACTTTATTTTCTTTAACATGTTCCCTTATAGCTAAATACTTAATGTCAATGTGTTTATTTCGACTCCCACTTTTGTTTTTTTTATCCATAAAAACAACCGTTGAATTGTCACAATACATTATCAATGGCTTAGAGATAGAATCCATAATTCTAAGCCTAGAAATGAAACTCTTAAATCATACACCATGTAAAGTAACCTCAAAATAGGAGACGAACTCAGCCTCCATAGTTGAAGTGGCAATTAAGGTTTGCTTGGCACTCCTCCATGATACAGCTCCACCGACGATCATAAAAAGGTTTCGTGATCTTGATTTGTGTGACTCAACACATCCGTCAAAGTTGGAATCTAAGTAGCCAATTACTTCCAAATTGTTTGTCTGTCTATACATAAGCATGTAGTTTTTTCTTCCTTGAAGATACCTCATTACTTTCTTTTCATCTCTCTAGAGGTCTAAACCTAGATCACCCTGACATTGTCCTAACATTCCCACAGCAAATGCAAGGTCAGGTCTTGTGTAGACCTGAGCACACATTAGGTTTCCAACAGCAGAAGCATATGGAATGTTCTTCATTTGTTCTCTTTCAAACTCATTCTTTGGGAATTGGTTCAAATTGAACCTATCACCCTTCTGTTATAGACAGTTTTGGGCACTTCAACCCCAATCATAAATGTCCATAAGCTAAGGGCTCCTAATTACCTAAAAGTGTTGCTTCACTGCCTAAAGAAACAAGGTTAGTTGATTACATCATCTCCCAGAATTTCTCCACTGAAAACTGCACATAAATGGTCAAAACTGGACCATACTGAAAACCCAGTGTAGAGGGTGCGATGCATATCACCTTCCCAGTGTATAGGGTGTGATGCATTCTGAATGGCTCCTCTATAGGGTGCGACGGTTGGGAATGGACAAATGGCATGGACAAAATGTGAGGTGGAAGATCATGGAATCTTCCATAAGCTTCCCCTCTGACACTTGCCTCTCTATTTTCGACCAGGGATGAGTAAGAGATCATCATTCTCCAAGTGGAAGTAGGAACTATAAGAGAGAGGACACTAATCAAGACCCCAGAAGATGACTCACATCCCTATAATCATCTATATATGGATCCCTCATCACAGAGATCCAGACGCTGGAATTTTGTATCTTATAGAGAAGTTTTGTTGGTTTTCTAGTGTATATTCATAGCGTTGGGTGATCTAAGCTTTACTTGAGGTGAAGAAGGGCTTTCTGGCTGGAGGATGATCCTCGGTCAGAACATATGGTTGTAATCCTCTTGCTACTTTTTATCTTAATAAAGCTATTCAAGTTTTCCTCCATATTCTTGTAGGGTACTTATATATGCATTTGTATGGTTAACACACATCTGTCCTATGTTATTTATGAATATAGATCTTTGTTCTTTGATAGTAGTATGTTTTTGTGATTCCACAGGTGCTCTTTGAAGCTGGGCAGACAAAGAAGAAGTGGCAAAGCTCTATCAGGAAGGAGAGGAAATCAAGCGCAAGACTAAGGTTGGTCTTGTTGTTCCACTCCTATCTATTTTTATAAAGGAAAACGAAAGTAGATTTTACTTGTTTGTTTCTAAGATAGCTACCAGTCTTAGTGGGAATGGCAGCATCCGAGTGGACACTATTCCCAGTAACAAAATGGTGACTCCGCTCGCGAGCGACTAGATTGTTTGTTATCTTATCTTTCTTTCTTTTATAAACTTATAGACGGAGCCTAAAGCCAAGCCATCTAGCCTTCGAACTGCATTTGTTATACAAATTCAAAGTAGATCAATGATGCTTCACTTTATCTTTGGGTTTTTTTTATGAATTAAACAATCGATATGAAAATAGTCTAATTGCCCTAAGCGGTGGCTCTAGTAACCTCTTTAGATCACCCCTGTGTTTTACATATACTGAACATCACTTACTCGGCCTAAATCCATGAACTAAATTGCAAATTGTGAGTAAAAACTCGTTCAAAGTCTCGCACTAGTACCATCGCACCCTACCTTCAAGGCAGACTGTATGCATCGCACTTCTCGAGTGCAGTAGGTGCGCTGCATACTAAATTCATAGTGTGACAGGTGCGATGGTCAGGGAAGGTTAACTTTACCTTCAGACTTCAGTTTTTTCCTCACTGTTTTCAGTCCTATTCCGGAGTTTTTCTGTCCATGGTCAGTGTATCTCTATGAAAACCCCCTTCTCTGACATTATTCCGCCTCCATAGTGCAAAGAACTGTAAGTGTTTTTATGTATTGTGTGCCATTTTCAGTTCTCTCTTGCAAAAAGTAGCATAGTCGAACTGTCGTTTTTGATCTGAAAGTGTCATAGCTGTCATTTTCAGTTTTAGAAGATGATCCCATTGTTCTTGATAGTCGATTATACAGTTACTATTGCATATGAATTGAATTAATAGTTTTCGAAGTGTCGAAAACCAATTTTCATTTCAAAATCACAAAGTGTCTTTCTTACCTTCACTTAATTTTGAAAAGAAATTTGTTGAGTATTGTCGCTTTGAAAGTAATTCAGATTTTCACATATCTTTCTTATCATCATTCATACATTAAGAAGGCTAAAAACAAATACATGCATGTGCATTTGCATTTTGACTTCCTGGTTTGATTTAGGACAGTGCATTTAGCGTGTGCTTTGTGATCTTTGCTTAAAGATTCTTTCTTTCCTTAGTAGCTAGTATTTTCATTGTCAAAAGAAGATTTAACATTTGTTTATCATCTTAGACTACATTTTAGGAATTGTATACACATCATGTGGTGAACCTGAAAGGAAAATTTTTAAGCAAGATCAACTTAAAATAAATTTAATGAATCTAACAATGCTTTGGAACCTAACACACAACATCTAGAGGTCTAGACTAGAGACATATTCTGGCATCGTAAAACCTGGTAATTGTTGCTTTCATTGTTGGTTGGGTGATTCCTCCACTTTGAGACGATAAGTGCCAGTATGGACTTGTGCTCCCACGTACCGTAAAAAAAGAGTATATTTTGGGAGACCACAATAGGCTGCATCCTTTATCCTTAGGAAGTCGTGTCTACCACACTATCGATCGCAATGCACTAAACACAACATTCGGGAAGATTTACTGCCGTACCGTAAAAAGTATTTTGAAGTTTTGCGATTGGTTTGGTAATCCTCTCCACCTAGATCTCCAGAGAAATCCATTTTGCTTCTTTTCAGACTTCTTAAAGGAAAAGGTCCTCTGAGCACTTGTTACTTCAGGCTCAATAAAAATTGAAGGCAGCTAGAGTCATCTTTTTTTTTTTCTCGACTCTTTAAAATTGAAAAAACAAGACGTTTCAAAGCATATAAAATTTATTTTAACTGGAATAACATCACATATTCCCTCGTTCGTCTTTAGGTTGAGAAAATGGAGTCTACCAACCAAGGATTTCCCCTTGGAGGAAATCCTAGTCCCTTCTCCTCTTGGGGAGATGTTGGTGGACCGCATATGGCCACATTGTCACTTCCAGGGTTGACAATTGGTTTGCCTGTCTGGCTCTTCTCTACCTCTGTCGTTCAGAATCCCGTAATTCCTGAACAGTCAAGTTAGCAAATATATGACACTAGAGTTTCCTCCCAACCTTCTACTTCATCTAATTCTCCCTCTCCTCCTTCCTCTTCGCTTGATAAAGCCGATAAAGCTAAAAATCAAGTAACTAAGAAGAAGAATAAGTAGAAAGAGAAAAAGGAAAAGAAGAAAAAGGAACCAAAATCAAAAGGGGGCAACCAAGCATCATCTAGCAAAAATCCTCACACCGCACTGTCAAAACCTAAACCTCCTTATGTCATTTTCAATGGAGACCACTATCACAGAGATTGTCCCTGCATCCCTCGGATCTTAAGGGATTTGTCTCCTCATTTGCACAATCCAGTGTCATCAACCTCTGATGATCATGTTGAATGCACACCATCAACCAGTGAATGTGAAGCACCTAGATAGAAAAGGAATCCCATATTTCGATGTAAATTTCGTGAAGGCAATCACGCCGTCCACCGTTGCCCCTCCTTGACGAGGCTAAAAGAGTTTCGGATGACCTTCCTATTTCACCGCTACGGCTTCCTCCTGGATATAAGAAAACTCTTCCTAATTCCTCCAACAGTTGAAAATCTGGCTGGCCCGTGATTGTGGTCGACCGAAGCATCTATCATTGAAAATGAACCCTTTGAATCCATATGAGACGAAAATAAGAAGATCGAGATAGTAGTTGACCTGGTCTTGCCTTCAGAGTGTTCATCTTCGAATGATATCATCACTGAAGAGAAAGAGAACGACACCGTTCAAATTCTTTTCATCAACATAGACTCTGATGAACTTGGGGGCAATCCTCCTGTTCCTTTATCGCAGGAAGGAAGTTCATCAGTGTCATATTCGGCTGTCTATTCGGTCGCACCTCCAAGCAACCTAGTCATTTCTTTTGACTGGAATCTACTAGGGAGACCCTGTTTACCAGCTACTGTACAATTCAGAATCATTGTACAAGCTTACATAATGGTCATGGTTGGTACCATCATTGATGAAGGGGCTTCTTTGAGTATTCTTTCCTCAACTGCTTGGAAAGTGCTTGGTTCACCATTTATTTTGCCTGAAATGAGAAATTTGATAGGTTTCGACAAAGGAACCAGTCGACCTTTAGGGATCCTTCCAAATGTGCCCATTACTTTGAGAAGGAAAATTGTTCACATGAATGTGATGGTAGTTCAAGGACCCTTGGATTATAATCTACTCCTTGGACGTGACTATATTTATTGCATGGGAGCCATCGTCTCCTCACTCTTTAGAGTAAGGTGTTTTCCGCACGAGGGCAGAATGGTCAAGCTCGTAGACCAAATGTCACTCCCTGGTTCACACATCGCAAATAGTCAAGTGCCGTCCCTAAATGGTCTCTTCACACAAGGAATGTCTCATCGATCTCCAGTATGTCCACCTGA
>APFE030169066.1:267916-293007 GCA_000404065.3 Pinus taeda
AGGGTATGCTAAGGTAGGCTAGGTTATGCTAGGGTAGGCTAGGTAGGTTAGCCTAGGATAGGTTATGCTATGTTAGGTAGGGTAGGCCAGGCTAGGGTAGGCTAGGGTAGGCTAAGTAGGCTAGGAAGGCTAAGCTAGTGTAAGTTAGGTAGGCTAGGGTACGGTGGGGTAGGCCATGGTAGGTTAGGCTAGGGTAGGCTGTGGTACGCCAGGCTAGACACTAGTAGCATAGGGTAGCATAGCGTAGCGTAGGCAAGCTACGCTAAGCTTGTGTAGGGTAGGATATGCAAGGCTAGGCTAGGTTTATGTAGTTTATGATATGCTAGGATAGGTTAGGCTAAGCTAATCTAGGTTATGGTAGGATACGTTAAACAAGGGTAGGGTAGGGTACGGTAGGGTAGGCTAAGCATGGTTAGGATAAGGCAGGGTAGTGTAGGCTTAGCTAAGCTAAGCTAGGGTAGGATAGGGCAGGGTATTGTAGGCAAGGCTAGGCTAAGCTAGGTTAGGTAGGTTAGGCCAAAGTAAGTTAGGTTAGGCTAGGCTAGGGTAGGCTAGGGTAGTCTACGGTATGGTAGGCTAGTGTAGCATAGACTAGGTCAGGGTAGCATAGTGTAGGGTAGGTTAGGGTAGGGTAGCTAGGCTAGGCTAGGATGGGATAGGCTTAGCTTAGGCACACTAGGCTAGGCTTAGGATAGGGCAGGCTAGGGTAGGCTAGGTTGGGCTAGGTTATGCTAGGGTAGGCTAGGTTATGCTAGGCTAGGTAGGGTAGGCCAGGTTAGGTAGGCTAGGTAGGCTAGGGTAGGTTAGGGTGGGGTAGGCTAGGGTAGGCTAGGGTAGGTTAAGGTAGGGTAAGGTAGGGTATGGTAGGCAAGGGTCGAATATGGTAGTGTTAGGGTAGGTTAGGGTAGGTTAAGGTAGGGTAGGGTAGGCTAGGTTAGGCTAAGTTAGGTTAGGGTAGGCTAGGCTAGGGTAGGTTAGGGTAGGGTAGGTTAGGGTAGGCTAGGCTAGGGTAGGTTAGGCTAGGTTAAGGTAGGGTAAGGTAGGGTAGGGTAGGCAAGGGTCGAATATGGTAGTGTGTAGCATAACGTATGGTAGGATAGCTAGGGAAAGCTTTGATTGGGTAGGATAGGCTAGTATAGGCTAGGGTAGGCTAGGCTAGGGTAGGCTAGGCTAGGCTAGGCTAGGTTAGGGTAATCTAGGGTAGGATAGGGTAGGCAAGGCTAGGTTAGTGTATGGTAGGCTAGGGTAGGGTAGGCTAGGGTAGGCTAAGCTAGGATAGGTTGGCTTGGCTATGATAGGGTAGGGTATAGCTAGGGTAGGCTAGACTAGGGTAGGTTAGGCTAGGGTAGTGTAGGCTAGGCTACGCTAGACTAGGCTATGCTAGTGTAGGCTAGGGTATGTTAGGCTAGGCTAGGTTATGTTAGGCTAGGCTGGTGTAGGGTAGGGTAGGGTATGCTAGGCTATGGTAGGCTAGGGTAGGCTAGGATATTGTAGGGTGGGCTAGGTTAGGCTATTATAGGGTAAGTTAGGCTAGGCTACGATAGGGTAGGGCATGGTAGTGTTGGCTAGGCTAGGCTGGGGTAGGGAAGGCTACCCTAGGTGATGTGAAATGTTTAAACTTCAATATTTTTAAGAATTTTTATTTTAGGCTAGGCTATGCTAAGCTAGGTTATATTATGGTAGGATAGGGTAGGGTAGGGTATGGTAGGGTAGGGTAGGGTTTACGAGGATAGGCTCAAGCAGGGAAGGCTAGGCTAGGTAATCTAAAATTTGTAAACTTGAAGATTTTTAACAATTTGTATTGTAGGCTAGGCTAGGCTAGGCTAGTTTGGGGTAGGCTAGGGTAGGGTAGTCTAGAGTAGACTACCTTAGGCAAGGCTGGGATAGGCTAGCCTAGCCTAGGCTTGTCTAGGCTAGCTTAGGATAGGGTAGAGAAAGCCAAGCTAGTTTAGGCTAGCCTAGCCTAGGCTAAGCTTAACACAGGCTAGGCTAATCTAGTTTAGGCCACAGTAGCCTAGGCTAGTTTAAGTTAGGCTAGGCTAAGCTAGGTTATGTTAGGTTACGCTCAACCAGTTTAGGCTAGATTAAACATGTGTTAGGCTAAGTTAGATAATCTAGTTTAGGATAGGTTAGGCTAGGCTCATTTAGGATAGGCTAGTTAAGGTTAAGCTAGGCTAAGAAAAGTTATTTTAGTTTAGGATAGGCTAGGCTATGCTAGATTAGGCCAGGCTAGATCAGCCTAACGGCTAGGCTAGATTGGGGTAGGCTAGATTAGCCTAGATTAGATTAGATTAGGCTATGCTACGCTAGGCTAAGTTAGGTTAGGCTATGCTAGATTAGGCTAGATTAGGCTAGGCTAGGCTACGAAAGGGTAGATAGGTTAGGTTAGATTAGGCTAGATAAGGCTAATCTAGGCAACGCTAGTCTAGGCTAAGCTAGGCTAGAATAGTGTATTCTAGATTAGGCTAGGTTGGGCTAATCTACATTGATTGTATGAATGATGCCCTAAATCCTAGTATAAGGGAGATGTGTAGGTATTATGACGGTTTATGTCTTTGTGTGAAACATATTTTGGTCTAGCCTTTACTACATATGTGATGACTTCACTCCGTGAATTGTAACACTAATATGTACAATTTCATATTCATATAGCTATGGATAGAAAGAAAACATACCATCATTGGAAATTTAGAAGATCATTGTTGAGATATAGAGAGGTTATTAAAATTATTTGGTGTGCTAGTAACCTATTAACTGGTGCTTTCATGTCTACTAATATGCTTGATTCCACGAGGAATAATGAAAAACATAATTTTATGACTCTGGGAAACTATAGATCTTTGAACTCAGTGGCCGCTAATTATATGTTGTCACAATATATCCACCCGGTAGCAACAAAACTTTTAAAGGGAGAGAATATACCAATCATATATCTATCTATATTTGATAAAAATGTTGAGGGATGACTAGAGGGGAAAACATGCATCTTAACCTAGATTGTGCAATGTAGGGATTATTTGACGTAAATAAAAGTTAATTGTTACTATGTTGTTTTAAGCCAGCCATAAATCTAGTGTACTCAAAATATCGACATAAAAACTAAATTGTGACTCTCTTAAAAGTTAATTGTTACTATGTTGTTTTAAGCTAGTCATAAATCTAGTTTAGTCAAAATATCGACATAAAAACTATATTATGACTCTCTTTTTAAACGATGAATTTTGTGTTGAAATATATTATTATTACTACAAAATAAATAATACCAAATAAAACCTGTTATTTTATGCCTCCTCTCCAAAACAATTAACATCTACATTTTCAACGTTTTTATGAATTTTAGGTAAATAAAATATTTTATTAATTGTTTAAGTTCTTATTTGAACTAAAATTTTGATCATTTAGTCCAATAAGAAAGTCATGGATGTTGAAAATATGACGACCATTACATTCTATGTATCGGGATTATTGATATTATTTATATGTGTTTATGTTATTTACAATTATATTCAACACCATTAACATTATCATATTTATATAAATTAATTATAGATGTTAGAAGACATCAATTCATTCTTGATAAACATCCATACTTTCCGTATAATGCATCTTCTGTAAAAACTATCATAGATCCATCTTAAATTCAAACCTATTAAGTAGATAGAGTGATAAGATCTTTCAAGTTGCAAACCTTTCTTTGAGTTTTGCGCCGACAAAAGAGGTTTTCATGTTGAAAGATTTGATCCCTCTTAGTACTTATAGATCTAAAGTAAAGATAGATCTATGTTGGTTCACCTCCACAATCAATTACCTTGTCTTATCTATAAATTTAAGGAGGAAAAAAAGCACAACAAAACTGTTCAAAAAACAAATGCAGAAACCAATGTTAAATTTCAACAACGAACTCTCTCTCACTCTCTGTAACTCTTCCTCTATCTCACTCATGCTATCTCTCTCTCTCACAATGTCTCTCAATATTTTTCTCCATGAATATTACTATGTGTCTCTCGCACTCTCTCTATGATATTCTCTCTCTCTCTCTCTCTCTCTCTCTCTCTCTCTCTCTCTATGTCAATCTCTCACCCTCTCATTCTTTGTCCTACTCTCTCTCTTTCCCCCCCCTCTCTCTCTCTCTCTCTCTCTATTTTGCTCACTCCCTTTGTACCTCCTCTTCCATTCCCCCCTTTCCTTCTCTCTGTTTCCCTCCCTCTATTCATCTATATCTCAATTTATTTCTCTCACTTGCTCTCCCTCTCTCTTGATATCTCCCTCGCTCACTGTCTCCCAATATTTCTCTTTCTCACTCTGAGAATGGCTCTCTCACATAATCTCTCTAACATTATATCCTTCCCAATCTCTCTCTCTCTAAATTTCTTCCGCTCTCTGCCTCCTCCTCTCACTCTCACTCTCATTCTCACTGCCTCTTTCTCTCTCCCCTCTCCCACTTTCAATATTTCTTTCCCTCTCTATCTCCCTCCTCCTCGTTCGCTCTCCCTATCTCTCATGCCATCTCCCTCTGCCTCTCACTCTTACTCCCTCTCATTCTCCATGTCCCTCTCTCTCCCTCTCTCTCTTGATATCCACACCCACCCTCTATCTGTCTCTCCCTTTCTCTATGTCTCTTTCACTCCTTCCCTCTCTCCCTTTCTTACTCTTTCAATATTAATCCCTCTCTCTCTTCTTCTCTCTCATTTTCTCTCCCCATTCCCCTCACCTAACTCTCTCTCTCTCCCTTAAATATATCTCAGTCTCTTAGACTCTCTCTCTCTCATTCACCTCTTACCCATTCACCCCTCTCTCTCTATCTCTATGTCACCATTGCTCCCTCCCTCTCTTCCCCCTAAGCCTAAAATTTAAATCTTAAATCTGATTTTCGGTTGTTTCATTTTCTAGTTAGTTTTATTCATCTTTGGACGGTTTTTTGGTTATATATTCTTTTATTTTCCATACTTTCTTGATTTTTGTTGTTCGGTGTGTTGTTTTCTATGCTTTCTTGATTTTTCTAGTTCATGTTTCGTTTTCTCGTTCATTTTATTCATCTGCATTTTTCTGGAAGGCTCTTGTTTGGTTATTTGTTTTTTTCTTTGCATTGTAGTTTTTGTTTTTATTTATTTATTTATTTTTTTATCATGATAAATATTACCAAATATAAATTATTTATTTAATTCAAATATATATTTGTAGAATACAATATATAAATTTTATTTATTAAATAAATATTTCAGTGTTTTGTTTTTTTTATTGTTTTTGTCTTTTAGTTTTTTTTTTTTCAATTGTGCAATTGATGAAGAAAATAAAAATATATTTTTCAAAATATATAATAGAAAAAATACAACTTCCATAGAAATATTATTATTTTAATTAGTATAACTAATCATTATTATATTTAATATGTTATTATAATTAATAATTTTAATTTTGTATTAAAATTTAAGTTTTTTAATTTTTATTCCAATAGGCCTCCCCTTATTGGAATTGGCGATTTGAATATTTTTTTTAATTAATAATTTCGAGATTATTGTTTAAATTCAAAAATACCAACATATTCTCATCATCCCCACTACATCAACAAATGCAATTAAGGTGTTTAAATTTTGTTTCAAATAGTCTTTTACCAAATGATGATTAAAACTTTAATGTGCCTATTACTTATCACCACTTATAAGAAATAGAGAAACATGAAAACCCTTATCAAGATTAGAGAAAAATGAAATTCAAAATGAAAAAAAATATTAAAACTTGGCTACCCCGTTACATTCTAATTAGCTTGACTTTCGATTTAAATGGTGCCAAACCTAGCTTCTTTCTAATATAGAAAGATGATGAAACATGACTACATTCTTTTTGAATCATATAGTAGTGGCTTACATTATATTTTTTTAAATGTGTTTGCCTTTCAACTTAAATGGTGCCAAACGTGATTGCTTTCTTTTGAACCATATAGTAGTGAGTTACATTATATTTTTTGAAATGGGTTTTTTTCGAACTTCCAAATGAAATGGTGTCAAATTTGGCTTCATTCTCAACCAAAGAAATATTAAAAAAAATGAAAAGTGGTTGCTTTCTTTATAAAAGCTATAGTAGTGGCCTATATTATATTTTGAAACATGTTTGTTTAAAAAAAATGAATTTTTTTAGCAAACATTAGGGGAGGTGACACGAGTTTCTCATTGTTGTTATATTCATTGAACTTTTCTTTTCAATTCTGAAATGAGAGTTTTCCTTTTGTAATTTTCATTTATCTTTTCCAATTCTTATTATGATAAAGGGTTTTTTTAGGTTCTAGTAGTTTTGTCTCATTGTTGTTGGTGTTATTTATTTTTTGTGAGGGTTTTAATGTTAACTTTCTAGGTTTTAATGGCTCCTCCAAGGTTTTGGCTTTATAGATTAGGAATCCATAACATGTATCATATCTTTAAGAGTGTTATGAATATATAAGACTCACTACCTCAAGAAGAGTTTAACAAAGTACAACATTTGTTCCTATCGAGAACTCAGGCTAAAGGGCTGGAAAGGAAAATAAACAATGAAAGGCAGGTCAACCAAGGTGTCAAAACTAGGAAAACCACACCAGGACTAGCTCCTAGAAATCCTGGAAGGAAAAGAGGCAGAAAAAAGCAGAATGAGTTATTGATGGAATGTGGAAAACTAATGATAGATTCAGGTAAGATGAAAGATGTAACCAGCTACTCCTTTACAAATCTTTCATAATGAACTTCACATATTGGAATATCATAGGTCTAGGAAGTAAAAAGAAACAAAGGATACTTAGCAATAAAATTAAACAAGAAGATCTGAATATGATCTTTATCCAAGAAACTAAATGTTCCATTCAAAAAAAAAAAAAACAGTAAGTGGCTCAACAAATATGAGTTTCTAGAAGTCAAAGCAGATAAAACAATAGGAGGAATACATACTCTTTGGAACCCCCAAATATTATCATAATAGATGTTGAGGCATCTAGGAATTATTTATCAATGGTTTTTCAGCCTGTGGGAGATAGGGAGATTTATTTAATTACAAATGTTTATGGCCTTCAAAGACCAGATGATAAACTCAAGCTTCTAGAATCTCTTGTATAACTAAGAGATAGACACACAAGAGTACCATGGTTTATGGGTGGGGACTTCAACATGATCAAATCATTGTCGGAGAAAAAAGGTGGGACCAGAAGTTTAAGCGAAGACTCTATAGCATTTTAGAATTTTATAGACAACATGAAGCTAGTTGACACTGATATGAGTAATGGCCTCTTTACATGGAACAATAAGAGGGGAGGAGAGCCTCAAGTAGCCTCAAAGTTAGACAGATTCATAATCTCAGAGGACCTTATGCTCATAGACAAGGAAATGACAATGAGAATTCTCCCCTTTGGTGGCTCGGACCATTTCCCTGTCCAACTTGAGGTTTAGTGAATTGGAACCCCTAAGAATAGACCTTTTAGATTTGAGAATATCTAGCTCACCCACATAGATTTTATGAGCAACATTGCAAAATGGTGGACAAAATATCTGCATATTCAGGGAATGAGAATGTTTCTTCTACACCAAAGACTGAAACATATCAAGGTCAGACTCCAAGATTGGAACAAGAATGAATTTGGGAATATTTTTGAAGCAAAAAAAACTATTGAAGGTAAAATGCAGAAACTCAATCAAGCCCTTATCACGGATGGCTTTGATAGAGCCAGAAATGATCAAACCACCAAGCATGATCAAGGTTGGGATAACTTATGTAAACAAGAGGAGATATTTTGGAGACAAAAAACAAGAGTTCAATGGCTAAAATAAGGGGAGAGAAACACTAGGTTTTCCCACAAATCCACAATGGAGAACAGGTCTCATAACAGGATCTCACTGATCAAGAACTTCGGAGGTCAACTACTCAATACCCATGAAGAAATAAAAGCTATGTTGGTTCAGCACTTTCGAAGCATCGCAGATGAGACCATCTTAGATAGAGCTCATTTCAAGAGGGACTTAACAAAGCACATACCTAAACTAGTAACAAGAGAGGATAATTTGAATCTCATTAGGCCAGTGACTGAAGAGGAGGTTAGTGATGTCATTAAAGAAATGCAGAATGATAAAGCACCAGGCCCTGATGTTTTCAATGTCAATTCCTTTAAATCTTGCTAGAACGTTGTCAAGAAAAGTATTCTGAATGTCATGGAGGACTCCAAGATGAATAGAACCATTTTGAAGGCACTCAATACATCCTTCATCTCTTTGATCCCCAAAAAGGACTTTGGTCTGACTCCAGACAGATTCAGACCCATAGCTTTATGCAATGTGGTGTACAAGATAATATCGAAAGTTATTGCCAACAGACTCAAACCTCTTCTTCCTACTCTAGTTTTTGTGGAGCAAACAGGATATGTGGAGGGTAGACAAATTCTAAATAACATCATTCAAGCACATGAGGTGGTTCACTCATTGTTAAGCAATAGGAAGGCGGAAATGATTATGCAATTGGACGTAACCAAAGCTTATGACAAGTTGAATTGGACTTATATCAGGAAGGTCCTTCTAGTCTTTGGATTTGACCATAACTGGGTAAGATGGGTAATGGCCCTGGTGACCTCATCTAGCTTTTCAATTCTGGTTAATGGTTATCCATCCAAGATGTTTACTCCTACAATAGGCCTCAGGCAGGGAAGGACTTGGTCGAACTATCAAGCATATTAGAGAAGTGGGTACCATCAAGGGTCTCTAACTCTCTGAGACTAGACAGGCTTTCACCCATCACAATATTTTGATGACACCATGCTATAGGGCATTCCCACAGTCAAAGAAGTGCTTGCTTATAAACAAATCCTGAGTGACTTTTCCAAGGCTATGGGTACAGAGGTAAATCTCTCCAAATCTAAGATTTTCTTTTTTAACACTAATATTGCTATTTATAGGAACATCTCGATAATTCTGGGCTTTCAAAGAGATATCCTTCCTTCCAAAGACTTGGGAGTTCTAGTAACTGATGAACCTTTGCACAAGAGTATTTGGGATCTGGTGATTAACAAGATGTAGGATAAAACCTAGAAATGGACTATCATATCTTTGAACTTGGCAGGCTGGCTAGTGCTTACAAAAGTTGTACTTCAATCAATCCCCATCTTCTTTCTTTCAGCCCTTCCATCTCCCAAAGGATTCTTGCATCAATTTAGAACCATTCAATGAAACTTTCTTTGAGGTAAGGGGGAGGAAAGAAATAAATGGGCCTTGGTAGCATGGGATAAGATTTGTAAACCTAAAAAAAAAAGTTGTATTTCTCAAAAATTTTAGTTTAATATTAAAAATATATTTATACTATTATTAATATTAAATGTATATTTAATTACACAACAACAAATATTAAAACTACAATAAAGTTTAAATAAAAGTTTATAAAATTATTATTTCTATTATTAATAAAACAAATTTAAATTAGTCTTAATAAAAGAAAGTTTAATATTCTTATGAAGACATGTAACAATGAAGGTCGGTGGAGGCAGCTTGTTGGTAAAGTTAGACTCATCAAGACAGTGAGGTCTTGTGCTCAAACCTAAGCGAGGGCATTGACTAGTCACGACGAGTGACTTGCCTAGGCCAAGCCCGCTCATCTTTTAAGGTCGGCGTAGGCAGCTGGTTGGTAAAGTCGGACTCGTAAAGACGGTGAGGTCTTGTGGTCAAACCTCAGTGACGGCATTGACTAGTCATGAGGAGTGACTTGCCTCGGCCAAGCCCGCTCACCTTTTGAGGTCGGCGAAGGCGGCTGGTTGGTAAAGCCAGACTCGTAAAGACGGTGAGGTCTTGTGCTCAAACCTGAGCGAGGGCATTGACTAGTTGCGAGGAGTGACTTTCTTGGGCCAAGCCCGCTCACCTTTCGCCTGCAAAGGTTTGGTCTCATGACCATTGGATGATATTTTAAGTCATTCGTGCCGTTGTGGAGGTTACGAGTTGGAGTCTCGTCTTAACCGAGGGCCGTTCTTACGGGCTAGGTGGTTCCTCCCAGAGGTTATAGTGGTAGCTAGTGGGATTCAACCCCGTGTAACATGAGTACGATACCACCACCGTTACCGATTCTGCTAGTCAAGAAAAAAGAAAAAAACATGTAACAATGGTCTAATTTGTTATGATAAATAAAGTAATGTACACTACAACTCCTTTCTTTAAATTGCAATGCAATAAAATTGCAATCCAGTACACTTGTTAAAGAATAGCTCACATAGTGGAGGAAGGAGTTTCAAATATAGGTTTTGAATTTTAGATTGAGGTGAAATTTTCTATGAGAGTTTAGCCAATGTACGCTACAACTCTTCTTGCAAAATTGTAATGTAATAGAATTGCAATGTAATATACTTGTTAAAGAATGACTAACATGGTGCACAAATAATTGAGGTTTTGAGTTTTAAATTAAGGTTTAATTAAAAATAATCAAATTAATTTCAAATTTACGTTTTGAGTTTTAGATTAAACTTTAATTAAAAATAACCAGCGTAAATAGTTATATTATAAAACTAAAGTAAAGAACTATTAGTTATCAGTGATTGAAGATTTTTTATAAAAAAAAGTTTGGTTTCTTTTAGTATTACAATAATAATACATTAATAATAAAATTAATAAATTTGATATTAAGAATACAAATATTAAAATAATAATTAATTAAAATAATAAGAATTAAGAATCTATATTTTTAAATAAAAATTAACATATTAAAAGATAACTCAACCATAAAATATTAACTAATAAACAATAAAATAAGCTTAATAAATATACTCTATAACATTAGGTTTGTTATTAATATATTATTATCTATGAGTACAAGTTTTACACATATATTAATATATCAAAAATTATTCACATGGGGCTTTGGATTGACTGTGAATGGGTGCATTGTTGAGGCACTCCTTGCGATAGGTCACCGGTTCAAATCCCCCGTGGGTGCTTAGATAGTATTATATATATATATATATATATATATATATATATATATATATTATTATTATATATATATATATATATATATATTCTTCTAATATCAATAGCCATATTAATATAATATTAACATTAATAAAATTTATGTATTATCATTACTATTCATAAACAATGTTCATAATAGTTACGTTTTATACATTAAAAATAATAATAATAAAATATAATATTGACAATACAAATATTCACATTAATGTTATTAATGATAAGGTTAAAATATTGTTAATTATTTCATATAATAATTATTTATGTAATAATTTTATATATTTTGTTAACTAGCTCAAATTGTTAATGTGACTAACATAATCATTAATGGTTAACTTTAATTAATTATAATTTATCATTTTCAATCTTGTTAAACAATAACAATTATAGTAGGTCGTAATTAATCATTTATTAGTGTATTAAGACACATAAAGTATTAATAGTTTGATTATTAACTAATATAAAACCATAATTTATGAATATCAATACTATTGATTATTTATTAATATTATTGCGTTAAATCCTTAATATAAGTTATATAAATAACATATATAAAACTGTGTGTTGTGTGTGTATATAACTTTTGCAACCATAATTGTAACCCATCCTAAAATGGTTACTATGTACATATATTATAGATATATTCTAGAACCATTGTTGGAGCTTTGGAGGCATAACTATAACACTTAAATTTTCATTTGATGACATGTTTTAAATGACAAGTTTTAACATTTAAATATAAAATTACATTTTTTATTATAATAAAATAGACACAATTGTTTATATAATATATATAAATAAATATATATATATATATCTTAATATATATATAATAATATATATATATATATAATATATATATAATATATATATAATAATATATGATATAGTATAAAAATCATTATATATTATACATACAAAATGATTTTAGAATAATATGAAAATGAAGGTTTTAATTCTTTAGTGTGACATGAGATTGTCAAATAATGTAAATCATGATAAACCATAATGGTTTTGTATTTAGTAAAAGACTTACTATATTAGACAATTTTAATTTCATGATATTTTTTATGTTTTCAAAGTTTTAGTATGTAAGTGGGTAGGTTTTATAAAAAAAATAGGTTTGGTTTTAATATAATATAATATAATATGTTTTAATACTAATATTAATAGTCAATCATGATCAAACCATGTTCAACCATTGCCAAACTATGTCTGAATATGTTTGACAATCAACACTCTTCAACTTTGGTAAAATATAATTGCATACTATTATTGATTAATATTAATAGTTCAACATATTCAACCAAATTAGATAAATGTAGTCAAAACTTGATAGGCAATGTTTAAATAATTGACCATGATCAAACTTGTTCAACCCTATGTTAATCATATTTAGCAATATTTAGCTTGATGAGATAGTTAAACATAGTTGAGCCTTCAAAGGTGAACATAAACAACCATAGTCAACCATGTTCAATTCGAGTCAAAAAATCATTAACCATAGTAAAAAAATAGTTCGATATGTTTAACAATAATTATACATTTTTAGCGATACCTTAACCATGGTGATCACTATGGTTTACTATGATTGACCATAGTTATCTAAGGTTACCATTGTCAACCATTGTCGACCATAGCTTACTATATTTAGCATGGTTGATGATCGAGGTGGATATTAGTGGCCACTTTCCTATTCCACTTGGATGCGAACACTTTCTCTTTTAGTTTTTTAGTTTCCTTAATTGTAGCACAATTTACAATTTTTGGTATTTTTTCAGGTCCTAAACTTCTGGAGCCGTTTCGGGGCCCTAAACAACATTTTTAGGGAAATCACAAAGGCCAAGTAGCTCCTGAATAGGCTTATCGATTCATTTTTGGTCTCATCTTAAAGATGTTTGAAATGAGGTATTATGATGGCCAAACGAAGATCAAATGCCAAAGTTACGACCCGAGAAATTTGATGTACCAATTTACCCCAATCAACCCCATTGTTTTGGTGCTTCATCTCTTGGGGTTAGGTTTTTGGATGTTTAGGGTTCTCCATTGTTTCTCAATAATAAATAGTTCTTCAAGCATCATTGTAACATAGTTTAGAGGCATGTATCCCCCACATCTGTTCTTAGAGATATCCTACCATTGACTGAGCTAGTTTATTTCCATTTTGTGTGCAAGCATATTTGAATTCTATGATATTAATGTCAAGAAGTTTTATTTCTACCTCAACCCTATGTTTACGTTTATATTTGTATTATGTTGTGTTCCCGCATAAGTATGGATCATCATAACATACTAGGAGTAAAGGCACTCCTCCCTAGGACAACTACAAGAAGATGTTATAGTCTAAGATGTTTCCTAGTTGTATTGAGTGATTCTTGCTTCGAGAGTGCAGTACTTGGAGTTTTTTTTGAATTAGGACATGTTGAGGAGAATTAAAGCTTGAATCCTCTTTTAGAGAGCACAAAACCAGGTCTCGAGGAGTGCTTGAATTTTGTATCCTTATCTTAAATACCATGCCACATTGGAGGTGGCCTTCAATCACCACATGACACTTGTACATCTTCAGTAAACTACCGTGATGTGGATATACCCTAATAACTTATATTATGATTTTGTCCACTTGATCCATTTTATATTATTTTCCTAATTGACCTATCTTATAAAAATGGGAGAGCATCCTCATTCTCACAACTTAGTCACTAGATCATCCATATCTTCTTGATGTAATCATATTGTAGCCCTTTCTTTGTAAGGCAAGGGTCAAAGCTTTGGTGAATTATTGGGAACTAGGGCTTGTGTTAGATAAAATTAAGAGAAGTATCTCAACACAAGAATTAACATGTTGCATGATGTAAGGCTTGTGAGATGAAACCTTAGAAAATAGCTAGAGCACTTAATGCTAACGGAGCTTGTGTCATGCAAGTTTAAAGAAATCTTGTTGATGACTTTTTTTATGAGTGAAAAGGTTCCAACTGTGATATTTTTGGTTTGATTATAGCTTGTAGTGGAACCTTTGATGCATACAGGAGATATTGGTGAGACACCTTGATAGACTACAATATTGTTGGCAAAAAATTGTAGATTCTTAGGAAACCAGCTCACAAAAAGATAGAAAAATAGACCAATGCCTTAGAATTCATCCTATTTGAGGGGAAAACCTCCTTTACATTACACAAATGAAAAATTCTTGGATGATACAAATGAATAAACCTATCTTCTATAAATAGGAGTCTAAGGGGTAATAGTGTAATCAAGCCGACATAACAGTAATAACATAAGGGCACAAAAATAACAATAGTGGGTTTCTATGTGGCATACTAATAACAATATGGGGATAATAGGGGCACAATAATAACAATAAGGGATACAATGATAATAGTAATGGTGGAATCACTAATACTATAGGGGCCTAACATGCCCCTCTCCTTCTGAAAAGCGTTGTCCTCAATGCTTGAGTAGTTTTGGATGCTTCTGTATAAAATTATCATCCTTCCATGTCGAATCTTCACTCGATAAGTTCTTCCACTTGATGAGATACTCCAAAATTTATTGATTTGATGATGATATAAGAAGAATATTATTTGCAAGGGTTTTCCCCATAGTGGAATTTTCCGTGGACTCAGACCAATCCGGGTGTCTCTATATCTCTGCATGTCTTTCTTCCATTGTTCGTTTATGTTCCATTGCATTGATGATGATGATGATGTTATTTCTATATAATTTCATATGGTAATGGATAATGGTGTAGATATGAATAATGTAATGATCGATATATGGTGAACTTAATGTATTAATGATGAAATGAAATTGTTAAAGAAAAGAACAATGTAGGCTTGTAAAATATTAACAACATCAATATTTTCTTTTTTCTTTTTTATGTGTTTATAATAATTTAATTGATTATTTATTTTGTACTTTATGATAATTTTTTATTCAACAAATAATTAATCCTATTAAATTTCTTCGAGATGCAATGCAATTTGGATTGAGGAAAAGGTATTTTAATGAATCACTTGTGGCAAAAAAGGAAAAGGAACCTCAACCATTGTTAGATGGAATAATTTGCAAGGGATAATTTTGGAAATTTGTAGACATCAAAAGTCTAATAGGAGAGGAAAATGGCCAAACTGAAGCAAGAAAGTCAATGGAAGAAGACAATAATGAATTTCTAGAAGATGGTGAACATGGATTATATTATATTGTTGATTAAATGTATGTTATTCTTGAAAATTGAGGTCAATTTTCATAACTGTTTGTTAGTTATACTTGTAATGTTCTGACTTTGATATTTTGTGATAAGAATAAGTGTTTAATTTCTTTTTTATATGTTTAATATTTATTTAGCTAATTTCCACTGTAATTTTTATGTGAATCATTATTTTTTGAAAAAACAAACTTTGAAAATTATTAGGTTTTTCCATAAATTCTTAAAAATGCTACTTTTTAAGTCCTTTTTTTCAAAAGTTCCCATAAATTCCATTTATTTGACATGCGAGTTTTAGCAAACAAAAGTTCCAAAATGTGTTTTTTTATTATATCTATATTCAAATTGTGTATTTTTTTTCAAATGTTTAAGATTATTTCTTTTTTATTTATAATTATTTGATGTTAATGACACACAAATATGAAAATCCAAGATTTAAAATATCGACTTTTTTTAACTTTGCAAAAGAAAAAAAATAAAATTTCTTTACAAAAAAATTGAAAAGAAAAATAAAAACAATAAACCTGAAAAATACTTAAAAAATTAACATCTCAAGGAAGAACAAGAAGAAGACTTAAAAAATTGTTTCATAACCAACATTTGAAAAAATAATTATCCATGCTAAAAATATAACAAAAATTAAAGTGTCAAAAATAAACCCCTCCAAAAAAATGGGGTCATCAATACTTTTCAAAGTTTGCTTGAAAATCACTAATATTTAAAAGAAGAATGTCCATAGTTAATATATAATAAAGTATAAAGTGAAAAAATTATGTTAAACAATTTCTTGTTGTTGTATCAACACTTTTAAAATTAGATGATTTTTGCAACCTCTAAAAAAAAGGTAACTTCATACAGTTGTCGTTAAGTTCATAACTTTTTTTATTAAAATGGTGTGAGAATAATTAGTCAAACTTTGGAATGAAAATTTTATGGAATGTGCAATGCCTCAATTACCATTGAAAGTGAATTCTTCTCACATATAAAATTAGTATGGATATCCCTACAATGGCCATGTCAGAAGAAAAAAAGTGTTCAGGTAAAAAGATACAATCAATAGCCTTTTACTATTGAAATGCTTGTAAAACTATAGTATTGTATTCAATAGGACAAGCTACACAGTCAATGATTCTATGTAATTCAAATGAGGTAGAGATTATAGATGAGATGGTAGCTCCTATAATAATATTAGGGAAATTTCTCTATGTAGGATCCATTGAAAAGGGATGTAATACGACTATCTACACTTGAAATATGGTAGCGACAAATGGGATATTTCTACATAGTTTAGGCAATATCAAAGCATTGTGGTAAGATGAACTATTTATAGTAGGAAGTGACATTAATATGGTTGAATAATTGAATGAAGAAAATGGAGGCATTTGGTGTATAGAATTGGATTCTCATTAGTTCATGAATCTAATTAGATATTTTGGCGTTGCATAAACGAAGATTTCTAATGGAGTCCACACCTACAACAATAGGTAAGGATGTAAGCATAAAATAACTTCTCATTTTGATATGATTCTAATACCATAACTCCTTCTAGAGAAGGATTTTTTTTTTCGGAGGCTTTGTTCCTCCCTCTTACATGTTTTGATTGTTAACTACTATTTCTTAATGAGGATCTCAATGTCAAACCTGGAAATAGGCCTTTGAGGTTTGAAAGTCTATGAATTAGGGATCCATCCTTCCTCGGTAAATAAAAATCTTGGTGGGAAGTAACAAAAGTATAATGAGTATCATGCATGGATAAATTTCAATAGAAACTCAAGAGACTAGAAACTTCAAGAGCTCGGAAATATCTTTAAACCCAAATAAATTGAATAAATACAACAACAAATAAGCGTAGAAGGTGTAAGAAAGGAGCACGATGTACAAAAGGGATATCACCTCACTTAGATAGAAGAATTTATGAAATAAGAGGAAATCCTATGGAAGTAAAAGTTTAGAATTAACTTGCTAAAGAAAAGGGAAAAACCAAAAAATGATTCGAGAAAACCATGATGAAGCATAGGAAGCACAAGAAATATTCTCTCTCAATGATGAAATAAGGAGAAAATATCACAAATCACAAGGATCTATACGACAAATTGATGTTCTTATAGAAGTTAGTTTTGAAAGAACTCACTCTAATAGATTGCAAGCAATCCAAGATATCACAGAAAATATCCCCTCTTTAGTGAAATAGTACCACAATACGAGACTAATGATGGAGATACCCTTTATTCCTCAAAAAGAGGCCACTAAACCTAATGAATTTACTACTCATTTATTTTAGGCTTGTTGGTATTTTTTAGGAAATTAAATTTATCCTCTAGTGAAGGAATTTAAAAGTACTAGACCTCTATTCCCTATGTTGAACACCATTCTTCTTACATCATCTCCCAAATTTGATAGGGCTCCTGATCTAGATGGGTTTAGGTTGATTTCATTATGTAACATAATCTATAAAGTCATCTCTAAGGTAATTACAAATTAGTTAAAGCCCCCATTTCTAGAAATCATCTTGACAAAGAAAATTGGGTATGTCATAGATCAAACAAATTTGTAATGGAATTATTGTAACTCTAAAATGTTTTTAATCTTTAAACAAAAATATGAAATCTAGCATGCTCATTAAGGTGGATATCTCAAAATATTTCCACAATATAATATGGTCATACCTGTAACATGTACTCAAATTTTTTGGCTTCTCCAATGAATCACGACTACGTGAGTCAACTCCTTGGTCACCACTTGATTATTTTATATCATTCTCAATAGAACTCACTACTCGAATTTCAATTATTTTATGGGAATAAGGCAAGCATATGCCATTTCTCCATTCTTTTTTGTCCTGATACTCGAGGGCCTTGGGAGAACCTTTAAGGTATCTAATTCACAAAGAAATATGGAATTCATGTGTTTATATGGAGGAGGCCTTATATCTCTCACAAACAATTTTTTGATGACACAATTTTTATTGGAGTCCCAACATGTAGGGAAGAAATAAACTTAATGTTGTCATTAGAAGATTGGATGGAATATTTAGGTGTGTATATTGATTTAGATAAGTCACAATGGTATTTTTTTTTAAACTAAGTTGGTGATACACGGGAATCTAACAAGAATTTTGTGATTTCAGTCAAGTGAGCCAAATATATACATGTTTGATAATATTAGTTACCTAATTTATAATTATTATAGCTTTTTTTTTTTAAATGATATTCATAGAATTATATATATATATAGGCATTATAGAATTTTCTAAATTGTAAATACATTTAGGAATTAGAAACTGGGTTGGGCTTGTACTTGTGTAACGTATTGTAAATTTTGATTTGCATGAAAGGGAGAGATAGAGAGGGAGAGAGGTAGGGATGGATGGAAGTTGCAGGGAGAAGAGAGTGATGTAGAGGGAGAGGAAATAAGAGAGAGAGTGGAGGGGATGGGTAGAGAGAGAGAGAGAGAGAGAGAGGGTAGATAAAGAGAGGGGTATATAGAGAGAGATAAAGTGTAAGTGAGGGACAAAGGAGACAAGAGATAAACAACAAAGAAATATGGGGAGAAAGAGAAGCTCAACAAGTATGTGAGATAGTGTGGTGAGAGAGAAAAAGAGAATGATTGAGTAATTGAGAGGGAGAGATGGAGGTGTGAGAGTGATGAAGGGAGAAATAGGGATAGAGTGAGTGAGGGAAAGATTGAAAGAATTCAAGTGTGAGGAGAAAAGAGAGAAAAATAGAAATTTAGAGAGACCGGGGGGGGGTAATGGGTAGAGAGAGAGTGGGCTAGAGAGATGGGATGGGATGGAAAGAGGAAAGAGGGAGAGGGAGAGAGGCATAGAGAGAGGATAGTGGAGAGATAATGGGTGAGTGGTGGTGGGATATCTAGAGAGAGGGATGGAGAGGGAGCTAAAGATAGGAGAGCGATAGAAGGTTGTGGTGAATAGTGGAGGGGACATAATAGGGAAAGAAGCGTGAGGGATCACAAGAGAATTTTTTGGGAATTTTTCATAAAGAGGGAGCTATTGTGAGATATTTGGGGGAGGGAGAGAAAGAGAGATATAATGATTGGGGAAGAGGGAGAGAGAGAGTTTGGGAATGAGATATAGAGAGTAAGTGAGTGAGAGACACAGGGGATGATACAAGTGATAGAGTGAGATGAGAGAGGTAGGTTAGAAGTGAAAGAGAGGATCAAATAGGGGAAGGGAGAGAGATTTTGGGACTAAGAGATAGAGAGGGAGTGAGATGAGAAGGAAGAGAGATAGACACAAAGGGAATTTTGGACTGAGAGATGGATAGTGAGTGAGATTATAGGTGGAAGAGAGAGAGAGAGAGAGCTAGGGCATGACAGAGATGGAATGATTTTGGTGAGGAGGTTGTTGGGAAGTGAGTGAGCGAGAGCCATAGGGCATGTAGGAGAAAATGGAGGTTTTGATTGGGAACAAAGAGAGAGGGAGGGAGGGGGAAGAGGGAGAGGAAATAACGTAACTAACCTAAAATATATTGAAAGGCCTAGGAACAAGAAATAAAATAGAGATAAATCATTACGAGGATGTTGAAAGAGAGAGAAGTTTCAGAGGGGAATAATGTGAGAGGGGCGGAGGGGGAAATATGGAGACATAATCCTATAAATCACCTAAAATATAGTAAAAAACTTGAGAAAACAAGTAAAATAGAGATAAAGCATAACGAGGAAGTTAATAAGGAAAGAGAAATGGAGAGATATAGATGCTAATAAAACTAAGTGGGAGAGATATATGGAGGGAGGGTGGGTTAAGGAGGGACAAGGAAGGCCAAGAAGGAAGAGAGAGAGGGACAAGGAAAGAGTGAGAGATGGATAAAGAGAGTGGAGGGAATGGTGCATTTTTTGATCTACAAGTTACCATGGATATTTAGCTTGGTATTTATTTGCAACATATTTGATAAAAAAATAGATCCAAATCTATGTTCTCGGGATTAATTTCTTTAGGTTCTAGATTTATTATTTTAGCATAATGAGTAAAATCACAAAAAAATCATATTTTCATATTATCCTAAAAATGTTCTTTATTATTATGATTTTATTGTTATTTCATAATTGTTTTATAATATATATAATATATATATAATATAATTTAGTAAAAATTATATGTAAATTGAATCATCATATATAATATAGTAAAGTTTTAATGTATTTTTAATATTATATAAAAATGTAATTTACAAATTAAATTGAGGTAAAAAGAGTTTCCAATAAATCTAAAAGATTATCTTGCTATTTTTAAATGAACATAATTAAAATTATAAGCAAACATAAAATTTTAATCTAAATATCTATATCTTTATTTTATCCTAACACTATTATCTAAAAGAAATATTTTTTTATAATCATAATACTAAAAAATAATATTAATATAAATAATATAAATAAAATAAAATTATGTTCTCGGGGACAATATCTTTAGCAATATTAAATATAATAACATATTTGTTGGCTCAAAATTCATTAACTTTGAATAAATTATTAAACATGCTAGAGTTTGGTTTATTATATTTTGAAAATTTTTTAAAATACTAAATTGGTTTTTGTTTAAAGATATTTGTAAAGGTAAGACCTAATAATGGTAGGAGTGATAAACACTTTTTTTATTCAAAATAAATATGTTTATTTTATTTTATTTTATTTAGATTAAAAATTTGATGTTAATAAATTTTATTATATATATAATATAAAAGATATGATCCAATAAGATTTTTTATAAATAAGAAATATTATAATTATGATATTATATTTTAATATTTTTTGTTAAATATTTTTATCTTTTTAATGTTTTATATATTATTTGAGTTTTAGTGGACGTTAGCCATCATTACTATGAGAAAGAAAAAGAAGCACCAGAGAACTAAATAATAACGCCATATATAGCCCTCTAGAACATTAATAGGGTGTCTAGAGTGGGGATAAACAAGGGTAATACGTCTATTGGTTGGTGACAAAATTTCATTGTTGGTTTGTTTATGGAGCTATCCATGAGTCATTGTGTGGTTCTAGGGCATATATCTCCTTGGCTTAGAGGCACTCTTACAATTTTTTCTAGAATTGCAGTTAAGGTACCAATGATGGAGTGGAGATCTTGGGCTTATTGGGCCTTATTTACCATGTACACAACTTATCCCTCACGTCCATGTCTGTCTTTGGGACTCAAAAGTACTTATAGAATGGGAAAATCAAAGATTGAGTTTCAAATCTCCCTTTCTCTCAAATTGGTTAAGAAGAATTGAGTCCTTGATTGGACTCTTCGATGATCTATCCTTCTCTCACATCCGCCAAAGGGAAAAAAAAATTGCATATAAACTTTCTAAGAAGGGATTAGATCAACTATAGGGAGTCATGAAATCCGAATTTTCCAAAGTGGTAGTTTCATCAATAAAAGGATTATTCATGTTATTTGATCCCCACATTGGTTTGGTTTTGGTTTTGATATGTCTCAACTACACCATATTTTGATTTCCGTTATTTTGTCTCAACTAATTACAAATATGGTGATCATGGAATATGTTTACAATGTAGTTTAGGTAGAGCATAAGGAATTTTTAGATGATTTTGGATGTTGGATATGTGGCCAATATTATGGCCCTTTATGTTGGTCTCCTACGTTAGATATTTCTCTATATACTCACTATATGGGATGCCGTAGATGGTTGATGATAGAACTTTTAGTTTTTTATTGGCGTATGTAAATTAGTTTTATTAATATAAATTTATTATTTTTTCTTGAGTGAAAAAAAATGTATAATTATGTTCACAATAAGGCTCATAAACATTCCAAATATATTCATTTGTTATGAATTTATCATGTCCCATGTAGAAATAATAACAAGACTAAAAAAAATTCCAAATATATTTATTTGTTATGAATTTAGCATGTCTAAGGTAGAAATAATAATAAGACTAAAAAATATTCCGAATATATTTATTTGTTATACATTTAACATGTCCCATGTAAAAATAATAATACTTCTCTTAATTATTAAAATATCTTAATTGTCATAAAATAATATTAAATAAAAAATATGTTAAAATAAATTAAATAAATAAATATACCAAAATCAATTGTAAAATTATCTATTAAATAAAATTAAAGTTAAATTTTATTTATACACTTAAATATGATGCTAATTAGAGTGGGAACTTAAAAATATCTTATTATATAATTTAAATTTAAATAAAGTTAAATTTTAAATAAATTTAAATATTGATTCAAAATTATATAATGAGTTTAAATTTAAATGGGAAATATCATTTAACAACTTCACCGTGTTGCTCCACAAAGTTTTCAAAATCATAGTTATATTGTAATTAAACTGACATTAGAGAATGATTATAAGAATAACACACTTGATTACAAGAATGACATCAAGAGTTCGGACAAATAACCCATTTCAAAATCATAATTAAATTGTAATTAAATTGACATTAAAAGATGATTATATTATAAGAATAACACACTTGGACACTGGATTTCAAAAATAGCATCAAGGGTTCTGAGAGATAACCGTTGGAAGATGAACAACTTTTATCTCGGCAGCTTATAACTCTCTCAATCCACAAGGCTCCAACGTTCTAGCTGAAATAGTACGTGTATCCAGATAGATGTCAGGGACATCCAACGTTCTAGCTGAAATAGTATGCTTATGTAGATAGATGTCAGGGACATATAAGTGAAGTTTGAAAATCGCAACTTGTTATTTTCCCGGGTTTCTAATTATGAATATAATAATGACACCCTTTGATTACAAGAACTGCATGCAAGGGTTCTGACAGATAACCATTGGAGGATAAACGAATTGTAATTATAAATATCACTCAATCAGACTGAGCCGGAACCCATAATCGTATGGGTATAGAACAGATGACATATAAATGGAGCTTGAACATCACAACTTGCCATATTTATAACCAATTGAATGGAAGAGCCTTTCACCCATTTTTAATTATGATTATGAGAATGACACCTTGATTACAAGAAGGGCGTGCAAGGGTTCTGACAGATAACCATTGGACGATAAAGAACTTTATCCCCAATGATTATAACCATCTGGCCATCCCAAGACGCTCCCGTTTTCTAGTCCAAATGGTATGGGTATTGGTTTACTTCATCCCTTCTTCAGCGTTCTTAATTATGAGAAGGGCAGTGTACGGAACTGGCTAGATCGGGCTAGATCGGTATTTTCTAGCAGTGTTCCTCTGATCCGACTGTGGCAAAGCTCTATGCGGTGATAGACTACTTCGGCCCCCCATGTTGTCTCTGGTACTTTACTTTTCTACTTTCTTTTTTCTTATCTATTTGCCTAATTGGTTTATAAGAAAATTGACTTCTATAGGCTTGAATGTGAAAAATTTCAACATCTATTTAATTAGAGGGAAAACTGGAGTACTTTGTCCTCTTGATTCTTCTGGTTAGTTCTTTCTTTCACGGACACTGTATCGCAGAGTTGTGTTGTGGAGGGTTGTCTGTCTGTACTGTGTATGTAAATTATTTCAGTGTATTGTTCTTCCTCTTGTGTATGTGTGTTGTTTCAGTGTGTTATTCATCATCGTGTAATATCTCAGTTATTCAATATCAACACCTTCAATCCCGTTCGACTTGCACAGGTACACCTAGACTCTTGTGTAAATGGTTATTTTACATCTATGGCTGCGAATGTTGTTGTGTTAATATTTAGGCACACTCTTTTCTTTTCTGCAGTTGGCCATGTTCTTGATAGCCTAGGTTAGTTTATGTTAAGTGCTTCAAAATTTAGCTGTTTTTTTCTTTTTAAACCCTGAGGTTTACACTCTCAATATTTTTCTTTGTGAATTCTAAATTTTTTATCAAGCGTTTGTGAAATAGTTTACATTTTGGTTTCCTCTAATAAAATTCACACGTTTTTGTTTTAAAGTCCATGTCTTAAAAGTTAACATCATGTAGATTTTCCTTTCTTATTTTCAGAAGTATCCTTAAATCATGTTCAGAAGACCTAGAGAGTGCAGATTCCCCTCTGATAATTAATTGTAATTTTTTAATATCGATAATCAATTGTAATTTTTGAATATTGATGAGATATTAATCTTTTAAAACCTGCGTTTGCGCTGAAATGGCTTCATTGACGATTTCTATTGAATTTGATAGCGTTTTTGTGGTAAATATGATCTTGATTTAAAGAATGCACAATCTCAACGGCTCTCGTGCACAATTACGGATATGGTCATCTTTTATCGTACAATAGAAAACTCTCTGCATTGTATTCCTTGATTCCTTACGAAGCTTGTTAAGGTGATCTGAAAAAATTATATTCGTTTTGAGGGATTGATTGTCTTTTGTCCCTTGTCGGTATCTTTTCACAATTGCCATGAATCTTTAATAAGTATTTTATTATAAAAGTATTTTATTTATTTATTTATACTTACAATTTATTTACTAAAATAAAATAAATAGAGGAAATTAATTTTTTTCTTAATATTTATTATAAAAAGATTTTTTTTTATTAATTTTGGATTTTAGAAATAGATCATCCTTAGTAAAAAAAAAATATTAGTGTGGCTTTCCAAAAGAAAATTGTCTTTTCATAATTTCTTAAGAATTCATATATTTATATGATTCTTCTTAATTTTTATATATTTTAATGATGCAATATATGGATTTTATATTAGTGATTTAAACTTTTGAAGTGTTTATTTATTTTTATAAATTTATTATTTAATTACTTAATATAGCTTGAGTGGGACTAATGGTTAACAGCATGTGTTTCCTCCTAAGAGGTCACAGGTTCAAAACTGGAGGGGGGTAGAGTATGTATGCCTTCGTAGACTTAGCAGTCAAATCGCTGCGCGGAGGTGGGTCCCCTGTCCCACAAACAAGGGGGTCTCATACACCAATTTGGTGTTTGGCTTGGCTGTGACCTTAAAAATGGATATTATTATTATTATTA
>APFE030169078.1:1032-11032 GCA_000404065.3 Pinus taeda
AATAATAACAATAGTGGGCTTCTATGGGGCACAATAGTGACAATATGGGCACTACATGGGTACATCAATATAATAATGGGGTTGTACTAATAACAATAAAGGGTTACACTAGTAGTATAGGACCCTAACAGTGTAGCCATGTTGATCCTGATACCCTTTAGTGTGCTAAGCGTAGGCCTGTCAACCTCATTTGTTGTCACTAGTGCCCCTTTCGGTAGCACTATTGTATTTTTCGTCTGCGCATGCAACATCTACTCTACTGCAGTTGTCCCTGCTCTGAGGCTAGTCGAAAGGGTCCCAGCCTAAGGAGTGCACACCTGTAACTCCTACAACTGTGCTCTAAGGGCCCCCAACACAATCTGGTTCTCCCGCATAAAATTGTAGAGGGCCTCGGAGGTGACATCGCGCACTATCTCACCGATGTCATGCAGATCACCCTCGATAAGGGTGATCGGGTCAATAGACAACTTTGATGCCTTGACCTTCTTACGTGGCCCCGTTCACTCGCTCGGGCACTGGCGCTTCTGCTGTGTTGACGTGGTTTGTGGGTCCGCACCCCCCCTCCTCTTCCTTTGCTTCCTGCACATGTGAAGGCAACTTTTGGCCCTCATGTGACTTCTCAGCTGCCTCCTATGATGCTGCTATTGTGGCCTTTTTTTGTTCTGTTGTTGTCTATGCAGCATCACGTACTTCCTGCGCTTCTTCTGACGCTACCTCCTTCCTTCCCTTCTTTGCCAACTGCGCCATGCACAACTTGGCCTCCTGTTTCTTCCTTTACGCCGCAGACTTCCCCATTTCCGTGATTTCTAGAGCACACCACTCTGGTGGCCATGTATCCAATACATCAAATATTGCATCATTCATGGCTACAAAGGGTAGCTCTCTCCATTATCGCCGATTCCTTGTGCACTCTGATGTATATGTTATGGAGTTCCACTTTAAACTCTGCAAAGCTTTGCAGGCTATTGTAGATAGTGGGTGATAACTGTGGCTTGTTGTTAATCCCCATTCTAAGGTTCATTTCCATGAACACCTAGAATATCTTGTTGTCGCGGATCCTGTTTGTGTCCTTCGTGGCCCAGAGAAAACCGTACTTCGCGGCCAGAGAAAACCGTACTTCGCAGCCTTTGGCAAATCCCTGTCAATTGTGGGGAACTGACTATCCTTCGGCAATTCCCCTGCCACGAGCACTATGGACACCAGAATCCATGCATAATGGAACATTTTGCCTTGTTCTTAAGCCTCACGACAATTCTCCAAGAATTCCTTGCAGAGGAACTTAGACTAGTTAAACTGGACCCCCTCTGTGCACTGCTCATAACCTTACTTGCCAGTATTTGGGTCACCACTCTTACTGATTTGTTGTTGATACTGGATATGGCATAGCCCCTCTTCTTCTTTTCCAGTTTATACTTCTTATTCATGGCCTCCGCAATGGCCAAGTCACTGCTTTTCCCCTTCGAGATAGTTGTCGGGTCCTCTTCTTTACATGGAAACTGGGTAATGCGGTGATTCAAGTGGTCTGTGATGGTGATGGGCTCCTTGAGCCACAAACACCCACCATGCACCAGGTAGAGCAACTGCCTGATGATGAAATTTGTTATTGAGGCGTGGTGGAAATGCAGCACCCAGAGCAGGTTAAGTAGCCTTTCCTTTTCCACTCTACGAAACCACTTTCGTGGCTCTAATTCAGTAACCCCCATCGAGGTGTTCTGCTTAGGCTTCATGAGTTTTGCAGTCTCGAGATGAGGGAAATTCTTGTGGTCAGTGAGATTCGAATCTTCAAATTTTAAGCTAGGTACTCGTCCTAGGTGCATGCCCTCAAAAATGATGTCGTCTGGGAGGAGCGGGGTCTAGAGAGGGCTCTTGCTCTCGTCAAGATCCTTGGGCACTTTAGTCTCCCCCTTCTGCGGGGGGATATAGGCGGGTAGCTTCATTGGAGGATGCGCAAGCTCAGTTTCTCCCTCCATGTCTTCATCCTTGTCTTCTTCGATGATAAGGTCCTCTAGGTCTTCCTCCTCCTCATCGGTTTCTATGTTAATGGTTTTCCCTTTCTCCGCCATTATTAGCCTGGTGCGCAGTGGCTTTCCCGGGGACACACATACAGGAACCATCACCTGTTTGTCTTTCTTTGGTCTTGGCGTGATCGGTAATTTAGGGATTTCTACCACAATCTTGGCGCCTTTAGGGGCATCCCCCACAGTTAGGGCCTACACAGCCTCTTCAGCAGTCATCTCTATGATTTCCGTAACTTCCTCAGATGCTGCCATCGTGTCTGACCAGAAATCTATCACTCACGTACTTGGGGGCTCAATCAACATTCTACACAGGTCAAATGGGGCTCTACTTAGGCTACGCGGAGTATATAACAACTCAATTTGCAAATGACCAAGTGTTGTTCACTGGGCAGCCCTTTGTAATTTATAGCACCTTTTGAATTTGAATTCGACTATTCCCCCCAAATATGCTCTCTTGGTGGCAGATTTTCCCAAATCTTGCCCATAAATCACGTCTTAAATGCTGGCCGCCTGCTCCATTTGGTCTCAAGTCGAGCATCCCATCATGAATAGTGACTTCAATGGTCACTTTCTATCTAACCCGCATGGTAGCGCAGCCCCCCTTGTGTGGTCATGGACCTTGTGACTCTTTGCTTCTGCGCGCAGCTCCAACATCGCGCAACACCTAGGCAGAATAGTTTATAGTCCCGCACCTCCTTTCAACTACCTGGATCGTTAAGACTGTACTTCCCTTGACTTGTCAGGTGGCCGCATCACCTATATAGGGTTTCATACGATCATCCATCACTTTTATTGAAAAGTACCCATCTTTTATTGTTACTGGCGACGTCAAGCATTTTATTATCTGCAGCACATCATCATGCTTGATTTGTTTAGTAATATGCAGTCCAAGCCAAGGCATTAGACTGAGAAATTCATGACGATAGTCCCCAAACTTGTCAGCATGATCGTGCGCACCTTGTTTTATCACCCTGGTCTTCTTATCGAGAAAATATTCCTTTATTTCATTCTCCATCTTCTTGAATTCCGCTTCTACCAAAGCACTTTTTTTCTTAATCGCACCCTTTCTTTCTCAAGTTATTGGAGCCTAAAATTACCCTTTTGGATTTCTTCCTTAGGTCCAAAGCATTCTGCTTCATTCGGCTGTGCAATCCCTTCTTTCAAGGCTCCACGAATCATCATTTCGGTCAGTGCTTCCATGAGCGGACTAGGCATTTCATGCTCTATGGGGATTACAACGTTAGCTTCATACTCCAACCTCAGAGGTGCCTGTGCCATCAGTTTCTTACACACAGTCCTTGAAGCCCATAGAACCACTGGTGCACACAGGTCCCAATCAATCCTTTATGCATTGTGGACCTTGTTTAGTGCTTCGAATACTTTGTTAAATGTTTTGGCGTGGATAACCTTCTACGCACTTGGTCTTTTCATACTTTGTAATTCCAATCAGAGGGGTTGTTCGCACCATTCCCTTGCCCGTACCTACTTACTGACCGTGTCTCCCAACGCGAAGACTAAGTGCGTCCGCGCAAGTTTCGTATCATATGCCTACATACATATGGACAGTTGGGCACGTAGACCATTTTATCTGGCAATCTTATCTATTACTCACATCTGAGGCTTCCCAAACCACATGCTTATCATCCCCCTGCATTCACGCCAATCCTCAAAACTTCTTTGGTGCATACCCCACCATCTCGCGGTTGTAGTGCGTAGTACCCATTTCAAAGCTTTGAAACGTTGTTGTTCCGGCACCTCACTTTCAAATCTGTTTAGGAAGTCATCTACTTCACTTAACCCATCATACGTAGGCAGTTCCCTTACCTCTGTTGATACGCAGCACCGTGATCTCGTCATCATGTTACAGTTTAGTGTGGTTACCTCGTGTAATTGATTTTTCCATCTTTCTACTTCCTCATCCAAAACTCATGTACAGGAGCTTTTGCGCTCCCATGAGATTCACCCATTCACGGTCAGATTCACCTAGTCTTGCTCTTACACGGTTATCTTGTATATGCAATTCAAATTTTCGTCGTTGTCATAGTCACACACTGGTTCTGTGTAGTGCGATCCTTCTGCAAGGTCAAAGGTACAACTACGGGCAGAGACTTTTTCTCAAAAATCATCTTGTGCTTCTTCAGATTTATCACCCCATTTATGTTAGTGGCCCAATATATTCCTAATATTTTGGGGTAGGGATTATTGTCACCAATAATCTCTATCACCTTGAAATCTACTAGTGCGCTTGCTCCTTCAATATCTACTATGATTCCCTGCAATCTCCCCATAGGTAGGATTTTTTGCTGGTTCGCCATTTGTAGTTGGATAGGAAACCATTGCAGTATAGGCCTTCCCATGCGCTCCCATGTCTACTTCGGTAGGAAATTCACATCTGATCCTAGATCTAGAATCACTTGGTCCATCTCATATTCCCCAATCTACGCGGTCAATCTCATCTCCCTTCCTGTTCGCGTCGTGTGCTTCTCGAGCATCCATACTATGCGCGGTTCTCCTGGCATGGCCCCAGCGCATCTATTTATGAGTTCCTGCAGTCCCTTTATAGCCTTACTATCGCGCAGCAGCTTCATGCATGTTTCCAAGAACATTGTGAGCATCGATGGGTCCATTTCTGGCTCTAGTTTTTCTTTACTCCCTGAAGTGGAGGTATTAGCGAAGCTCTTCTTGGCTTCCATGAAGGTTTCCTTAGGACGCTCCAAATCAAATTCTAGTTACTTCATTGGAGCCTTACGAACCGAAGTATTTTCTTCAGGTTGCTTGCCTTCATTATCCCCTGTCGTAATTCCACTTCGGAGCACAATATTCGCATTAGGGTCTTCCTCGCGCAGCTCAAACCTCATCATTTGTAGGTTCTAATTTGGGGGAGGTTTGAGTGCCCCTTTATCGCGCAACCTCGCTATCAGTGTGGGACAATCCTCCATCTCATGATCAGACAATGTACAATAAAAGCATGATGGTCTCATTGGATTCGTACAACCACGGGCATAATGTCCTAGCCCTCCACCATTGTAACATATCAGTTGTCCGCGACCTCTTCTTGGTCCTCCTCCACCTCAGCCTCATCCGCGCCCTTGAAATCTGGTTTGCGCCATTCCTGCATTCTGGTCAAGGGCCCACGTTTCCGCCTAAACTCTGTAGGTAGGAGTCTGATCCATCGCCAGCTAATAACTTCTACAGGTGCGCTCATCATGTCCCACTGATCTACAAAATTACAGAACAACTGTTGTGAATTCTGCGTGTACTTCTGTAATAAGTGGCAGTTGTCTGTAGCATGCTTTCCTCCTATCTGACAAATTGCGTACCATAATGCAGGCGCCGCACTCGGTCCTGCTTATGCCTTTGGTCTCAATGGCATTGGTCCTCCCCCTACGAGCTAATTCGCGAACACCGGGAAATGTTCCTTGTCATGTCTAGGCGAGTTGTCTTGTCTTGCTTCAAACTTTGCATCTCAAGGCATAAATTTTTCAGTTGCGCATGAATCTGCTAAACTCCCAGGTTGGGATCCCATATTGAAGTCTCGTGCAATCTCATCGTGACCTCCAAGGCCTCGGCTTGAGTTGTAAGCCTCGGTTGTGACAACGTGTTCCTTAGATGTGGCGTTAATGATGCTACAAACGACTCACGGTGTTTTCCATCTGTCAACGTCATGTTAGCTTCACAAATTGTCCACTTCAGTATCTGATCCAACTCCCGAGGGGTCTCACCTGGTAGCATTTTGATTTCATTAAACCCAATTATTGATTGTGCCTCTGACATCGATTTGCTAAATTCCTTGTTTAGCGCAGCTTGGATATACGCGATCCCCACATTTGGATTTTCTTTAGAATGCTTAATGTACCAGGTCAATGTGCAATCCTGTAGAGCACTGACCAACGTCACTTCCTTTATATTTTCATCCATGACTCCCTGCGCTTCCCATATAGCTTTTATCACGAACCAAAACTGGTCCAAATCTTCATTCCCTACTCCCTTGAACACTGCAACTTTATTGCACTTGCCATATTGATTCATGGTGGTGGTGGAGGTGTTATGGGCGAAGATGGGGGTGAAGATAGTGAAACTGGTGGTGGTGTGGGTGAGGGTGGTATGCACTTAATTCTTTGCCTTATCAAATTGATCGCACTTCTTAGTGAGACCTTTGCGAGCTCTTCCTCGCTCCCTCGTGGAGGTGAAATCAAGGGGCTAGTTTCTAGTTCTGTACTACCTTCGTTTCTGTAGATTTTCCCACTTTGCATAGCCCCAAACATCAATTTATTCGCATAACCCATTTTTCACACAATAGCATCTTAATTCAAGTGTTCAAATATTTAACGTACTTACCTCACAGCCCTTTGAGGAAGCTTCATTCTGCCTGGCTATAGCTAACTAAAGTATCTACCGCGAACTCGGTGATGAACCCTCCTATAATTTGATCGAGCTAGTGATCAACAGTGCGCGCGATCTTATACTCTAATTCTTCCAATATGCACACCAACTCTAGAGTCCACACAATAGGTCTGTCGAGCTTACACCTTTCTTGGTTTTCTGCTAGCTTCGTAATCCACTCATATAGCTCAATAGGGAAATATGTGAAGAAAATTTTGTGGATCTCTATGTATAATTAGCAGTCTAACCACTCTTCCTTTGATAGTCGCGGGTTCCTATTCTCCTACACCGCGAACTCGTGAATCTTTCTATCCAACCAATCTTCAGTTCCTTTCTTTGTCGGATTCCAATGATATGAAATCAGACATCTCTATGGAGATCCCGGTCCTGACAACAAACCCATTTGTTGGCTTGTTGGGGCCTAACCCAAGTTCAAAGTTAATTAGCCAAACAAATCCCTGTACTACTGGCCCTTTTGGCAACAGTCTATGGAGGGTGGACTAAGCTCTCACTCGAAGTAGTATGGGGGGGTGTTCGAACTAGGTTTCTACACCCTTGAGATGTCTGAGGGTTTGGTTCGGTCCAACTACTCGTCTCTACATGCAGTATGCTTCGCATACTTCCCTAGCCTTCACACCCTGATATACTTGCCTTTGTGCATCCCTAACCAGGGGCTGTGGGGTTTCCATGCTGTTGGAGTAGTGCTCTGCACTATTTCCCTAAGTCACACCTCAGATCTTACTTATGTTCCTTCACCAGTTAGTTATCTTCGTGTAAATAGAAGTCTTGTGTTATAATTATTTATACAGCACACACATATAAGCTTGCGCAGCAATTAAATAGTACACTTGCAATTTATACCCAATAATGCATTAAACAGGAAAAGATACACACAAATATAGTAAAGTTCTCTTTAATAATTCTTCCAACGGTTACAGACTCGACTTGCCCTGCGCACTCAGCTACAGGGGTCCGTGCACTCAACTGCGGACTACTAGGCCTCTGTGCACTCAGCTACAATACCTCTTCCTACTCTACGACCCAAAGACACACTTTACACTTCCACTTAATCTCTTAGATTCATCATGCTTCTTCTAGCTACATAATGTCTTCTACACTTAGAGCCTCGCTCTATTTATACAATCCCATGGTCCGCAAACCATGGCTAGGTCTATCAAGCCGACATTACATTACAAAAACGAGGGCGAACAACGCTGTGACTCTATTATGACTTCACGCTCCACGCCCATAATTCTCGAAGCTTTTACAAAGGATTTGGTCAAAACTTGGGCTTTAAGCCCCAAAACATGCCTTGGGGGGATTCCATGCCCAACAAGTGTAACCAATTAGATGGTTAGAGGAACTAAACACCGAAACAATGATCGGGCTCGATTTTTGAGAGCATATTTAGAGAATATTCTAGGGGAATATTCCACATTATAGTCCCATGTAGAATCTTGGAGGAAACGTTTAGTTTCCTTGGAGCCAATTTTGTAGGTGTCAAATTCATGTCAATTTTATACTCATCTGAATCATAATTTCTCCAAGAGTTCAACCATGCTATCCATTTCTTCATCTGAGCAATAGATTTTTCGCCCATCCCCAAGAGAGAATATTTGAGGAATCTTTTAGATTCTAGGGGGTCCAAATTTTGACCAAAGTAGAAAGGGATCGAGTTTAGAATCATTTTTCACAATTTTCCATCACGAATTCAATGGTGCAGTCCATTTCTTCAATAGAGGTGTGGATTTTTAGACCATACTTGGAAATGGAGGTATAAGGTGTCCTTTTGTACATGCATGTAATTTTATTTCGCTAAAGAATAATGAAATACGCCTCCCCACATTGAGTAGGGCCTAGAGATGTAGCCCACACTGGGTGAACTTCGTTATCAACTTGTTTGTGTCCTCTCTTCTCATAATTTCCTTTCATTCTCGCTTATGTTATGAGTTTTCGTTTTATGGTTACATGCTCTTTTACATGCAATTATGAATGCATTAATGAAGTAAAAATATATGTATCAAGTTTGGTATCAAAAAGGGTCTTTTGTTGATGTGAGTTGCAAGTGTATGATAACTAGGGAACAAATTCAAATAGGTGAAGGAAAACTTAAGTCATTTGATATAGAAGCGGGGCATGCAACATGAAGAAGGAAAATGGAAGATGAATATGCTCAGTTAGAGGAAAAGAAAAATTTTCGCAAGGTCTTATACACCATGACAGAACAAGTTGACAAAATGTTTGTAGATTATGAGAAGATAATGGCAAAGTAGGAGAATAAAGAACCATATGATCATGCCTCAGTAAATCAAGGTGGAGAAGGAGAAGATCCTCCTGAACCCCCATCTCCATATGCTAGTGAATGCTCCACTTCCTCCTCATATTCTCATCGCTCTAAAAGTAGAAAAAATCATAAAAATCCTTTTTTCAAGTTGGATGTCAAGTTTGATTTTCCTGTGTTTAATGGAGAATCTAATGCATAAATATAGATAAATGGACCATACAAGTTGAAGTATATTTCTGTATACAATGAATCAAAGAGAATGAGGCCAAGATCAAGTTAGCATCCCTTCAATTGAGTGGAACTACTCTCGTATGGTGGGAAAGCAAGCTGCAAAAAGGTGGTAAGAATAATTGTAAACTCCTTTCATCTTGGTCTGAGTTTGTTTCTATTTTAAGAGGATAATTTTACCCATTGGGTTATAGACAAAAGGACATGATGGAATGAAAACATTTGAAACAAAGTAAAGGTCAAAATGTTCAGAATTTTACAGAGGATTTTAGGAAACAATCTTTTGCATTGAATGTTCCATTAGACTCTCTGAGACATTGATGAAATACATTGGTTATTTTCATAGTTATTTGCATCATTCGTTGTTATTATTTGAACATAAAACCTTTGATGAAGCTAGTGAGAAGGTTGTACATCTTGAAAGCAAGGGAAAATATGAATAGGGGGATTATGCAAAGAAGGAAGCAACAACAAGGAAAAACGATGAGAATCCCTCTTGTACTCATTATGAGAAAGAATGGCATGATGAGGAACATTGTTGGTAACTACACCTAGAATTGAGGCCAAAGAGGAATGACATAAAGGAGAAGCAGAAGATGGTCGCAACTGTGCAACAAAGCCAAGAATATAAATCAGAGGATGGTGAGAAGGTCGTAGCTGCCGAATTTGTAGGTATTGGACCAACTAACCTGGGACTTGACTCAGGTGATGAGATTAATATTGCAATCTCGTAATTGCAGAAGATGGATATATTGACTTGGGTTCCAATATAGTTGATGAAATAAATATTTTAGCAGATGTTGTGCCAAAGATAAAAAGGGCACCAAAAAATGCATGGCTCCATGAACTTGAGGATATTAACCAAAGCATACAAGAAAATAATTTTGAACTAAGGAGACTCCTAAAAGAAACATAGGAGGACAAACAAAGGTTATGACATCAATTACAAGCCAAGGAGGAGGCCTTGGAAAAGTTGTAGTTTAATAAGACTGAGGTAAAAAGTGGTTCTTCAATTCCATGTTCTCTTTATTATGATGATTTCACATCTTTTGAGAAACATACTACAAGAATTGGTTCAAAGTTAACG
>APFE030169083.1:5620-16408 GCA_000404065.3 Pinus taeda
TGAAATATTGGGTTATTGTTTCAAAAGCTCGATCTATATGAAAGTGAAGTGGAAAGCAAATCTGTGAAGGGTGATCTCTCGAGCGCTGCAGCTGCGGAAGTGCGGAAGTGCAGGAGACGCCGTAGGAGGCGCCACAGAAGGCGCCGCAGGAAACGCCGCAGGAGATGCCGGAAGAGGCACCGCAGGAGACGCCGCAGGAGGCGCCGCAGGAGATGCCGCATAAGGTGTTCTGGGTTTAGTTTTCTGTTATTGTGGATCTAGTTCTCTGGGTGACTTATTGGTACTTGATGATCATTTGATATTTATGGATCCAGTTTGAAAATTTATGAAAAGTGGTCCTTGAAAGAAAAGAAGTAGGGGGTTGTAGCTCCCTTCCAGGAGAGACTGGAAAATGAGAGAGATTTGTAGCTCTCTGCAAGTTGCAGCCTGCGTACTGGTAAAGGACTGCACCGTACAAGACCATTGTAAAAGGAGTTTCTAATTTGAAAGAAGATAGAGACATATTGCAGCAGGTGGTTTTCACCCACATTGGGTTTCCACCTTATATCTGGTGTTCTTTGATGTGACTATCTTCTTTTCTTGTTCATGCTCATTATTGATGGTATTGATATGCAAAAATAATTCAAAGTATAAATAAGGAAGAATTGTTAAAAGATCTAGATAATACTGATTCACCCCCCCTCTCAGTATTATTTTCAACCCATTCTCCTTGTTATCTATACCTTGTGTCCTTGCTCTCTTTTTATCCCATTTTCCTTTATTCTTTACATTACCTCTCCAATCTAGTTTAGTCTCAATTTTGTTCTTTGATTGTTCATAGCAATGCCTTAGCTTTTGAATGGCCTCCCCCAATGATCTAGGATCATCCAATTCAATCTTTTCTTTGAATGCAACCAATAACCCACTAATGAACCTCTAAATCTTAGCCTTCTCCTCTGTGAGGTAAGGGACATATCTCAGTAACTCGAAGAACCTGCTAGTGTACTCATCATCTATCATAGAACCCATCTTTAGTTCATAGAATTAATTTTCCCTAACATTAAAGTATCTTTTTGACAAATACTGCTTCTTGAATAACCACTCAAACTCACTCCAATCATGAATAACATTCTTCACATCTTCCCACTAGATGTCCACTTTAACTTTGAGACTGAAGGTAACTACTCTAGATTTCATGTTCTCTGAATAATAATGCAACTTGAAGAACTTCGTCATGCCAATCAACCATGCCTCTGCATCCTGTGGTTTCTTCAATTCCCCGTCAAAAATAGGTGGCTTCGCTTTCTTAAATTCATATAGTAAATACCCCCTATCACTCCTCTTGTAAGGATGATAACGATGATTATCATAGTGCCTGTTTGAATCGGAACTAGAATCATACATGTGTTTATCCCTTCTCCTCTCTGGTGTGTCCAACAATCTACCATCTTGGATGGTGTCAAATCTATCCAAGCCTTCCAAAGCTTCCAAAGCATTTGTTCCATCCAAGGCTTCTAAGACTAGTAACTCAACCCACAATTATCGTCGGGCTTCCAAAGTGTTTGTCCAACCAAGGCTTCCAGGACTAGTAACTCAACCCACCAAGAGATTCTAGAGTGTTTGTCCAACCAAGGATTTCAGGACTAGTAACTCAACCCAAGCTGTTACAGGGCTTCCAAAGTGTTTTTCCAACTAGGGCTTCCAAGAACTAATAACTCAACCCAAGCTAAGGAAACATGACAACCAACCAAAATTAAACAATGAAAGTAAACCCAAAGACAAGAAATCCACTGTCAATCCAGGAAACCCTCCATGCCAATGAAAGATCCTGACCAAACATGTACATGCATATTACATGCATTCCAAAACTAGTGAAGAAATCATACATGAATCTCGGTACCTGGAATCAAATATGATGTAGTTTCTGATCCTGATTCCCTCTTGCGCTTTCATGCTCTTCCTTTTTCTTCTTGCTCCAAGAATGAAAGTATGCCACACACACCAAGGGTGCTCCAAGAAAAATCTAAGTCTCGAAGAGTATGGGAGAGAGAGAATAATGAGAGAGCTCCAAAACTTAACTTTCAAAAGGTTACCAACTGATCCTCAGAAGCCTTTTTATGAATGAGGCCTCTATTTTATTCATTTTCAATTATTTTCCTTCATTTTCCTCCTCACATGCAACCTATGACCTTTCACCTCCTTTTCTTCCTAATTTCCATTATTTTCATAAATAATTGTGCCAAAAATGCATTTTGCCTTTCCAAATCCTTAACCATTTCATTTGCTAATTTCCTTAGCCATAACCAATCATAAGCGATCCCCACCACTAGGATTTTTCCCAAAATTTAGATTGGAATAAGTGTCCCACCATTTGTGGTTATTATTTTTCCTTTATTTACTTTTATTACATGGAATTTTCACTAGGGCTATTACAGAACCCTCCCCCTTAGGGGAACACTATCCTCGATGTTCAACAACACTTATAACCAAAAAATGTTGTAAGAAAAACATATGCTACCAATGGAGCTTTATAACCTAACTTGATGCAATATTTACAATGATCATCGTGTTGAGAAGAAAACCAACATGAAAACATAACAACATAGAATTATAATTACATAACACCCATACTTATTATTTGATCTTTATAACATAACTCGTGACAATATTTAAATCCATACACATATGTATATAAACAAACATGAGAAAAAAATATACCAAGACATATACCAAGATACTAAGCAAAACCTTCTATGCCTCAACCGACAAATAAGGAAGGATACATAGCATGCATCTGATCTGCCATCTCCCATGTAGCTTCATTAGGACCAAAGTGCTTCCATTGCACCTTAACTTGCTCGATTGCTTGATTATAGAACCTTTTTTGCAATATACAATGAGTCTCCAGCTGAAATTCTCCATCCAGTTCCACCTGCAATATAGATCAATTAATTATATGATCAACATCCTTAATATACTTCTTAAGAAATGATACATGGAAAACATCATGGAATTTCACTGTTGGAGGTAGTGCAAGTTGATGGGCTACTGGTCCAATCCTCTCAATGATACTAAAGGGTCCACAAACCATGGTTCCAACTTGGCACATGATCCAATCTGCAAGGATCTCTTCTTTGGTTTAATGTGCAAGTACACTTGTTCCCCAACCTAGAACTCCTCGGACAACTTGTTCCTATCTGCATAACTCTTCTACCTATCCTGTGATGCCTTTAGATTCTTCTTGATCACCTGTATTTCAACCTATTCCATGTCTTCTAACATGTCTAGTCCAATCAACACCTTGTTAACTGGATCACTCCAACTGATAGGAGTATTACAACTCCGCCCATACAATGCCTCAAAAGGACTCATCCTCAATGACTCATGATACTCATTGTTGTATGAAAACTCAACCAAGAGGAGATACTCTTCCCACTTCTAGTGTTGATGGATCACATACATCCTCAGTATGTACTCCAATATCTTGTTGACCCTCTTTGTCTGCCCATCTGTCTACAGATGATAAGCCGTGCTCAAGGAAAAATATGTGCCCAAACATGCAAATAAATCCTTCCAAAAGTTGGAAATGAACTTCACATCCATGTTTGACACAATGTTCTTTAGAACACCATGCAATCTGACCACATCTCAGATGAATACTTTTGCTTCATCCCTAGCTGAGAATGTAGACTTCACTGTAATGAAATGTACAACCTTCATCAACCTATCCACAAAGGCCATGATGGAATCATGTTGTTTCACCTTCTTCGACAACCCTGTGATGAAGTCCATGGAAATGACTCCCCATTTCCAATCTGGAATCGAAATAGGCTATAGCAATCCACATGGATTCTTACATTCTTCTTTCACTCATTGATAATAGAAACATCTAGCCACAAACTCTACCACATCCCTCTTCAGATTTTGCTAATAGTAAAATCTCTTTATTGTTGTATGTATCTTCTGATAACCTGGGTGACCTGAATAAGGTTTCACATGAAACTCCCTCAAGATAATCTTCTTGAGCTCACTATTGTCTGACACATATATCCTCTCTCTGAAGCAGACCAATCCATTTGCTATAAGATGATAATCCATATCTTGTGCACCTATACCCGTACTACTACCTATACTATCACCTATATCTATACCTGTACCATCACCTATACCTGTACATGCACCATCATCTATACCTATACTATCACCTGTACCTATATTATCACTTGTGCATGTACCTATACCATCACTCATACCTGTGCTCTATCGTAATCTGTGCACAATATCCATATACCTAACATCTTGCTAACCTCCACAAAAGATCATATCCTGTAAGTCTACCCCATAGGAGATCATAGCAGCCAGGTGATTTACCTATACTCGTCTGTTGAGAGCATCTCCCACCCTGTTCTCTTTACCTTTGATATATTGGATCTAAAAATCATACCCAATGATCATATCCAACTACCAAGGCTGCCTATCATTCAGATTCAGTTGATCAAATAGATACCACAAACAGCTATGATCAATCATCAATTTGAATCTCCTACCCAAGAGATAGTCTCTCCACATCTTTAATGCATGTATAGTCACTGTCAAATCAAGATCATGGGTGGGGTAGTTATACTCATGCTCATTTAGTTTCCACCACTCATAGCGTACCGCATGTCCATCCTGCATAAGGACTACACCTAGTCCTTTCTTGCAAGCATCTATGCATACTGAAATTTCTTTGTCTAGATCTGCAATATTTAACACTGGTGCATGTGTCAACAATTGCTTGAGCTACTCAAAACTAGCCTCACACTCCTCTGTACATTCAAACTTCTTACCTTTCCTTTGCAATGATGTGATAGGATAAGAAATATGGGAGACATTCCTGATGAACCTCTGATAATAGCCTACCAACCCCATGAAAGATCTCACCTCATCCACGCTCTTAGGAGCTACCCATTCCATGATGGCTCTTATCTTTTCTGGATCTACTGAAATTCCCTCCATGGAGACAACATGCCCCAAGGGATGTACCTCAGTCTGAAATAAACTGCACTTTCTTAGCTTAGCATACAAATGATGCTCTCTCAACAAGATCAACACTACTACTAAATGTTTGAGATGCTCTTCCTCATTTTTAGAATATACCAGTACATCATCAATGAACACAATAAAAAACTTATCCAAATATGGACGCAACACACTATTCATCTAACACATAAATGTAGTTGGAGCATTAGTTAAGCCAAATGGAACTACAAAAAACTCATAATGCCTATACCTAGTTAAGAAATTTGTGTTGTAAATTTCTTCCTCTTTGATGTGTACTTGATGGTATCCCAATCTCAAGTCGATCTTAGAGAACAATGCCACTCCTTTTAGCTGATCGAACAAGTCATAAATTCTCATTAATGGATACCTGTTCTTGATGGTCACCTTGTTCAAATTCTTGTAGTCAATGCATAATATGATAGTACCATCTTTCTTCTTCACAAACAATACTAGTGCGCACCATGGTGATATACTCGGCCTAATGTACCCCTTATCTAACATTTCCTCCAGCTGCAACTTTAACTCAACCAACTTAGGTGTGCTCATCCTGTAAGGTGCTTTTGATGCTAGACTTGCCCTTCACACTAACTCAATAGAAAATTCTACCTCCCAATGAGGTGGAAACTCTGTAATGTCCTAAGGAAATACATGCTTGAACTACTGTAAAAATGGGTATCTACTCAATACATATATATCCTCAAAGTCCTTACCCTTATCACTTGAAATGTGCACTATGAATAGCTTGCACCCTTTCCTGTGACTATGCTTTTCTTGCATAACTATCACCATCCTAATTGATGTAGCTTTCTTCATACCCTGTAAGACTCTCAGTTCCCCATTGTCATAAACAAACTCAATGGCTTTGTCATAATTGTATAACTTGGTTCTATGAAGAGATAACCAATTCATGCCCAACAACATATTGTATCATCCCAACAGTAATACATTCAAATGTGCTACGGTAGGCATACCATTCATATCAAATGCACAAACTCTTACCTAATGATGAACTCACTTCTTGATTTTGCACTTCCTTACTCAAACCACACTTATCCACCAATTTAGGACTAACATAGCTATAATTAGATCCAGGGTCAATCAAAATAGAAATAACTTGATCACAAAGCTTACCGTCCATCTCAATGATATATGCCTGATGACATGCTTATTTGTTATCCAATGATGCATAGATATGCAAATTAATCTGACCAACATCCCCAATAGTCCGTGCCTCCTTCGTACTGTATATTTGAGGTCTACCACTCTTTTTCTGTAGACAATCTCTCTTGCGATGGTCCTTGCCATAAATACAACACTCTATAGGTTTCCTTCCTGTCTCCTTGTTCTATTCTCCTAATCGGAATCCCCATCTTCTATCTGATGTGTTGAATTTCTTAGGTGGTGTGACATTCTCCTTGTTACTTGTATCCTGAGGCCTTTCTCTCTTTCTGTCCCATTTTCCTTTGTTCTTTGAATTACCTCTCTGGTCTCACTTAGTCTCAATTATGTGCTTTGATTGTTCATACCAATGCCTTAGATTTCGAATGGCCTCCTCCAATTATCTAGGCTCATGGTACTCGATTCTATATTTAAATGTAACTTGTAACCCACTAATGAAGCTCTGAATCTTGGCATTTTACTCTGTGAGATAAGGAACATACCTCAGTAACTCCAAGAACCTACTAGTGTATTCATCATCTGTCATGGATCCCAAGTCTTTAGCTCATAAAATTCATTTTCTCTATCATCAAATTCTCTCTTTGACAAGTACTTCTTCTTGAATATCCACTCAAACCCAATCTAAGTTAAATCATCCTCATGAATGCATCTGACATTCTTCACATCTTCCCACCAAATGTATGATTTACCTTTAAGATTGAATGTAGCCACTCTAGCTTTCATGTTCTTAGAATAGTCATGCAACCTGAATAATTTCCACATGCCAAGCAAGCATGCCTCAACATCCTATGCTTTCTTCATCTCTCCATCAAATTTTGGTGGATTTTCTTTCTTAAATTAATCTGACAGGTATCCCCTATCACTTATCCTATAAGGATGACACCGATGATGATCATAGTGTTTATCTTAATTAGAACAAGAGTCATACCTATGTCTATCCATTCTCCTATCCAGAGTTTCCAACAATATTCCATATATAACTGTGTCATCTCTATCTGATATATGACCACCATGCGATATAATACCATATGCCCCATTAGTTATATCCTCCTACTCATAGCTAATTTGATGTGGTCCCTGTCGCTACAAATATGACAAGATCTGAAGTATTGCTGCATTTACCTTTTCTTATTTCTTTTGTGCCTGCATGATTCTGTCATTATTTTCCTTACAACTCCTTATCTCTTCCTTTAATCTTCTCAATATAACTCCCAAATTGGAAGAGTTCCCAACACCATACTGCTCTTCAGATTCATAGGGAGAGTCTCTGTAGTTAATCATCTTGCTAGCCATTTAATATTTCTTCCTGCAAGGTGTATCATGTCAGCTAAACCATATCACAATAAACCAACGTACCTTAGTATAGCCTAGGGAGAATACCTTGTCTCCAAGATCAAGAACTCAACATGATACATGTATAACATAATAATGACATCATATTGAAACATAAAACATAAGCATATGCCCATGCAACTGTCATTCTAGCTAGGGTCTAGTCATCAATGCATGACCTCAACAACAACATGCACCACGACCTCAGGCATGAAAACCACCATCATTATGTCACTATACACTTGACCACATGAAAACATGAACGTGCATAAGTGATGCATAAACATCCACACATATGCATAAACATGTATGATCAAGCATGAATGAACAGTACTTGAAATCAAACCTACAAGAATGATACTTGTAACGAAGCATACAAGAATGTAACCAAACATGAAAGAATGTAGCCAAGCATACTACAATGATACATTTAAACAACATAAATTTACATGTAACTAGTCATACACTCACTATGCTACATTCCACCACAACAACCTCAAGTTTCACATGACGACATCACTACAACAATGAACAACATCATAGAAATGCAACAAGCATATGGAATGCAAGTGTGAGAGACACACACGTAACTGACATGCATGGATGACCAACACATAGCCCATCCAGCCCAAGGGGTGAAGCATGCTTTAATACCATTATGTAACACCCTCCTCCCACATCTACCCAAGAAACCTACCAACCGCAGTAAACATGTGATGAGAGGAAACTATGATATGATTTGACCTCCTAAGTCATGTTATGGAAGTGGAATCGTTGGAAACACACCATGCAGACATTCAACATCAGCTACAGGACCCTCAGGAACTAATCCAATACTTTAGATAGCTTTTCCTTGGGTTCCACTAAACTTTTAGACAACTTAAGCCTCATTTGCTCTCATGCTATAGGCATGACAGCGACCAGAAACCCAAAGTCTCTCTCACAGATTTGCCTACTAGTGACCAAAGACTAAATTTGTCAGTGCTATGCCAACGACTCTGAGATTTGAGCCACTTTTTTAGACCAAGAGCCCAAGTCATTGCCTAGAATTGAACCATCTCTTTAGATCAGTAAAATATCATGGAAATGACAGTACTAAATAGAATACTTGTTCAAGACCTTGATTGGACCCCTACAAGCCATGACAAGCATTTCATCAAACATATCACAAATATGTAATCTATAGGTGTAAATAATAGTTCTGAGCATAGGGGTACCATACTTAGCTAAGAATCGCTAATAACTATTAATTCCTCAACACATCAACTTCCATTCCATCATTTAGGTCATAGATATATTGATCATTCAATTTAAGAAAAAAAGATGATGAGTGCCACACATGGCTGCTATCATAAAACACATTCATAACCAATATAATAGAAGTATAAATACTTATGAAAGTATAGCCATATGGACACATATAATCCATAAAAATTCTCATAGAAATACAAGGAGAAATAACCTTTCATTAATGATGCAAAATCCAAACCCTAGATGGGACTTCCAGGTTCTACTCAACCGTAGAATAGTTGAGCTAAATCGCTCTTTAGCCATTCACCTCCATGCCATATTCCAAGCATGAATGTGGGATTTCATAGAACACATCAATCAAAACTCATCCTGGGATTCTAAACACCATCCAACTCAACCCATCAAACAGTGATTCCACCTCATGATCGGACATCACAAAACTATCATTAGATTGGTCTCCATCCCAGCTTTATAGGGTTTCCAAAGAGTTTGTTCCAACCAAGGCTTCTAGGAATAATAACTCAACCCACAATTGCCACTAGGCTTCCAGAGTGTTTTTCCAACCAAGGCTCCCAAGACTAGTAACTCAACCCAAGTTGTTACACGGCTTCCAGGAAATAATAAATCAACCCAAGCTAAAGAAACATGAGAACCAACCAAAAGCAAACAATGAAAGTAAACCCACAATCACCATGACTATTGAGGAAATGGCAAGGCTAGTCAATCCACTATCAATCCAAGCAATCCTCCATGCCAATGACAGATCATGACCAAAAAATCCACATGCATGTTACGCCCCAATACTACTAGTGTAACCCCTTATTGTTATTAGAACAACCCCCTTATTATATTGTTGTGCCCATGTAGTCCCCATATTGTTATTATTGTGCCCCATAGAAGCCCACTATTGCTATTATTGTGCCCTTACATTATTATTGTTATATCATCTCTGATTATATTATGACCCCTTAGACTCCTATATATAGAAAGGAGGTATTGTGATTTGTATCATCCAAGAATTGTTCTTTTCTGTAATGTAAAGGAGGTTGACCCCTCGAAGAGGCTAAATTCTAAGGCATTCAACTATCTTTTCTATCTTTTTGTGAGCTGGTTTCATAACATTTGGTATCAGAGCTTTGGATTCTAGGGTTTCGCTGCTCCAAATAGGTCATCGTGGAATTTTCACTATAAATTTTGTTATGCGATGTTTCAGAAGCAAAAACAAAAACCCATTTGAGACGAAATTGTCTTGAAACTCCAGTCCAAATTTCAGAGCTTTTCGGTCTATATTTACGGAGATATGATTTGAGGAAGTTGATCTTTCTGTAGACTCCTGAATTACATGCCAAATAGGTGACCTAGGGGAAATCATCATAACTTTCTCTCTGAGCCTCGGATTGAAATTTCGTAAGAAGGTGCAGAAAGAGGATGGATAGTAGTTTCTTGTATATATGATTTAGTGCCAAATATTGAAAAAATGACACATGGCACGTCGTACAAGTTCACTCTACTCAACTAGTCTATAATCAAGTCACTGTGGGAGATTTGGCATAACTCTTCCTTGGAGAATTCAATTTTGATTAGAATAGTGGCATTGGAAAGAGGACGTAGAGGGATACGACAGGTCAACATTTTAGAACTTAAAGATCCGAGAGTACAGAGTTACAATCGTTTCAAGATCAAACTCCTAAAATCAAGAAAAAGAAAGATGAGGAAGTTTGATGGCAAGGATCCAGTAAATTGGATACTTCAGATGGAGCAATATTTTGATCTACATGGTGTACCATTATTACAAAAGTTATGTATTGCATCTTCATATTTAGAACCGGATCAATTTTTATGGTATAAAGGGCGTTTTTCTCATAAACAAATTATTACGTGGTTAATTTTCATGGAGGAAATGATAGCACATTATGAGGATACAAAGAGAAACACCTTCTTTAGAGTAACACCACAACAATTGGAAAGAGTAAAAGGGCTTTGTTACATAGTGGAAAGTAAAAT